>JANAVB010044619.1:8227650-8382650 GCA_029216955.1 Iris pallida
ATGTGGGCTTTGCTTGCTACTGCACAAGAAGGAAAGGGTTGCGGTTTGGGCCTGCTGAGCTAGGGGTGCAGGTATTTGGTCTCGTGGGGCGTTCTGGTTGGATTGGCCCGGGTGTCCAATTGTTGGGCCTGGGGTGGGGAATTCCTACTGCTGTCTGCTTGGCTTTTCCTTTTATTATCTAATGCTATATCCATATATAATATATGCATATACACCACACCTATATATATTTACATATACATATACCTACACATAGGCATTAATATATAGATATCTACACCTAAATACCTATATATATATATATATATATATATATATATATATATATTATATATATATATATATATATATATATATATATATATATATATAATATATATTTACCACAAATTCCACACCAACAATAAATTATTTTAAATATAATCAATATTCATAATATATAATTATTCATAGCAACCAAATAATATCCTAATAATATATATTTATAATATAGTGGCCTATTTACAGAAATATATATACACACATATATATATATACATATTATTTATTATATAATAAATGATTTAATAAATATAAATCGTTATCATTTAATAACAACAAAGTAATATTAATGATAATAAAAATCCTAATAACAATTAAAATAGCCCAAAAGTTGTTTCTGATGGATATAGCCTGCACACTACTTATCTAGCTCCAGAAGATCATACATATTTTGTAAAACACTATTTAATAATAATAATGCCTATAATTTACCTATAACAATTATTTAGAAAATAATTGCCAATTCCTAAAAATATATACAAGAATATTTGTATTTAGAAAACATGTCTACAAGTTCATATTTGGTCCACTACATGCCTACATGGGCTTGGATTTAACTTGGGCGTAATCTGGACAGGTTCGGTACAACCGGGGTTTCCTAAAACTTAATAATATAATTAAATAATAAATAAAATTTTCGGTAAGGGTTAAGTCGCAACTTGGCCTGGTTTTCCTAGTTAGGACGTCCCTATGTCTCGGTCTTCCTTGGCATGACTAATACACTAATCAAGGCACGCCACTGCACCATCCGTGCCATGATTCCTAGTCGTCCTGTACTCCAAAACTCCACCATGGCTAAAGTCATCTGCCGTAATAAAATACTAAATAATTATTTATAAAAATTTAAAAATCACCATTTAAATCAAATAAATAATAAATAATAAATTTTTAAAAATTTTCGGGAAGGGAGGCTACAAATCTACCCACCTTAAAAATAGTTTCGTCCTCGAAATTCTAATTCATAACTATTTCTTATAATTAAAAGTCTACCATTACTTTAATCTCCTCAAATTTAATTTCTCCAAAAATGTTTTATGACCTTCTCTAGTCATTTTATAACTCCGAATACAGGACTTCTACCCACCTTTGGTTATACTACTCCTCAAAATGCGATCACTAAAAATTTTATAATCTTCTAGCTAATTGCTAACAATTCCACCAACTGATATCTAGGGTGTATGACATCTATAATCCCTCATATATCTAGAAACAACCAAATATTCAATAGTCAACCAATATTATACTATAACTTAAGAATTTCTGATAAATCCTGGACCGCATGATCGTTCGTCCCCTCGAAATAAAGAGGGACGAGAATCAATGGTACGGAAAGTAAGGAAGTATAATCGAGAGCAAATATGGAGTTTTCAAGGACGTAGAGAATTTCTAGGAGAATTTTCAAGGCAGAGTGGATTGAGATTCCTAAGGTTTAGTCAGTTGCGCAGGCTCGTACCAGTATAGTTATGTAACCGGTACGATATGCTCTGACCTTCATGGACCACCAAAAAACTTGTCACGATCCGTACACGCTTTTCGGACACGAGCTCGTGAGCAAGCCAGCTACGCATCAAGTGGACTCCAGCCCGACTCGAATACGTAAACACTGTCAAGGCTATGGTATAATGCCAAATTATGGCAAACAAGTCTATATCTCAATCCACAATAAGAGTATAACATGAATGAACACTATGGGTCGTAGTCTGCAGCCCACTAGCATATATGTCCGATAAGACTCTAAAAAAATAACAAGAGTCAAAAACTGAATCAGGAAACAGGATATCTCATGATAAGGTATGAAAGCACGAGCGGATAATAAACTTAATAATGATACCTGAATCCCGCAAGTGTATCATCACATTCAAAAACCCATAAGAATCGGAAATCATCCGCCATCCAGCACTACTAGCTAACTCCATACAATCGCTAAACATGAAGAGATCATCAGGTCCTCAGGGGACATAGCAAGATACATAAAAATATGCCTATCTAGCAGTTTATCATGCAATAAAGAAAATACAGAAAATAAACAAGAAAAGACCAATCAACATGAAATACGTCTATACACGACTGGAAGAACCACTACTCATAAACGAACTGCTGGAGGAGAACAAGAGAACACGATGATACGATGTCAATGGATAATCAATCAAATACTCAAACTCTCGCCCCTAGTGTAGACTCGCAGGTTTGATCAACTACTAACCCTCGTCCCTAGTGTGGACTCGCAGGCTAGCATCAAGGATCACCCTCGCCCCTAGTGTGGACTCGCAGGTAAAAGAACAGATAACTATTAACCCTCGTCCCTAATGTGGACTCGCAGGTTAGCTTCAAATAACTACTAACCCTCTCCCCTAGTATGGACTCGCAGGTTAGATTCAAATAACTATTAACTCTCGCCCCTAATGTGGACTTGTAGGTTAGCTTCAGGGATCAAGATACAGATAACTACTAATCCTCGCCCCAAGTGTGGACTCGCAGGTTAGCTTCATAAGTCACCCTCGCCCCTAGTGTGGACTCGCAGGTGAGAATTCTAAAAATATGGTACAACAGTTTTGTTAGGACTTACACGTCCTACTACACAATACGACTCAAGTCAAGGCACGAGAGAGAACAAATCCAGTAGAACCACAATATCCAATCATGCACGATAAAGATAAACGAATCAAGACAAATAAACTAATAATCACGGTATATAAAGTAAAGCATACAAATCAAGAGAAACTAGAGTAACTAACTGATAACATGTAAAAAGTAGGAGAACTGTAAGCATGCAATAAACTGTAGAGAGAGGCAAGGTATCTTTCCTGCAAGTTGTCCGAGTCTGCTCTTAATCCAAGACCTAATGAAGAACACATATATAAACACAAGATTAATATCCTACAATATATATTAATATATTTTACTAGATCCAATTATCCTTGTATTAGTGGTTAAGTCCACTATATCAAGATAACATTATATAAGTGTATGTTTAACTAATTAATATATAGGAGAAAGATATACATATATAAATGCATATGCGAAAGATTTATATAATAAATAAGAGTATATATGTCCATTCGTTATATATATTATGAATAATTACAATGTAACTAGTAGTCACCTACAAAAGGAAAATATAAATTATAACTATAAAACGAATCTGAGTATTAAATTTATAAAATATTTTCTAGTAGTAAGAGAGTATATATACAGTATATATAAAAGTTTTATGATGTATTAGATGGTAACCTTGTTACAAATCAAGTTGGTATGGGGAGTTTTCCTGTAAATTTACCTCATTTAATGCCATCAGTAAGGAATCAAGTTCCTGCTTTCTTATTCCTTCCTCCTTTAAGCGATCATCGTAGAGGAAAGGCTCTGTAGAAGGAGACTCAACTCATGCGGTCTACATGAGCTCTGGCGACTAGCCGTTGGTAGCGGCTATCCTTCCTTCTTCTACCTCTTCTTCTTGTTCTTTTCATCTCCTGACTCGTAAGCTCCTTTCGGTGATTTCAAACTGGAACGAGGCCGCCCGACCAATCCCGTCGAATTGTATGTCGTGTATGGGGTTTGCTCGCCGTTGACCGGCCTGGCTTTCGGTGTCCGCCTTCGGTAGCCCGGCCGCTGGTGACGAGCGTGGACAGCCAATGAGGAACCGACGTGGGCTTGGACCCTCGACGAGTTGGGAGGTGCTGGTGGCGCGAAGGTCATCGACGTCGTACGACGGGAGAACATGGACAGGCCGACAGTCGCAGTCGTGGACGTGGTTCTTCCTGCCGATCATGACCCGGGCTTGTACTTGAGCCTTGTCCCTGGTGGGGTTGATCTCGACCTTGCATCCGTCGGTGACTACGATCGAAAAGGCGGAGGAGGGAAGCCTCCGGATGGCTGAGCCCGACGAGGACTTTCGCTCTCTCTTATGTTATCAAATATGATCGGTCTCTCGGGAGAGCGTCGATAGTAGGAGTCGCTGTCGGAAGTTACGGCTTTCCTCTCAGACGAATATAGATTAGTCCTCTCCATTGGAGCGACTATAGTGGCTAGTTGATGATGCTAGAGGAGGAGAAAGAGAAGGAAAAGAAAATTGCATGGAATCAGTAGATGAGAGAATGAAATGCGGCTAGGGTTCTCGACATGCTGCTGTTGTAGGCACAACTATTTATAATGGGGAATTGAATAACGAGGGTGGATAAGGGGTGTGGGCTTGCTTGCCTGTGTTTGGCCTGAAGCGAAAACATGGGTGATTCCTTTGCTGGCTAGCGGTTTAGCAAGTGGGCTTTGCTTGCTTGTGCACAGGGGAGGAAAGGGTAGTGGTTTGGGCCTTCTGAGCTAGGTCGGGTGCAGGTATTTGGTCTCGTAGGCCGTTCTGGCTAGCTTGGCTCGGGGTCCAATTATTGGGCCTGGGCTGGGGAATTCCTACTGTTGGCTTGTTGGCTTTTCCTTTTATTATCTAATGCTATATCCATATATATAAATATATGTATATACACCCACACCTTATATATATATTTACATATACATATACATATACCTACACATATGCATTTATATATATATATATATATATATATATATATATATATATATATATATATATATATATATATATATATATATATATATATATATATAAATATATATATATATATATATATATATATATATATATATATATATATATATATATATATATATATATATATATATATATATATATATATATTATATAAATATATATATATATATATATATATATATATATATATATATATATATATATATATATATATATATATATATATATAAATATATATATATATATATATATATATATATATATATATATATATATATATATATATATATATATATATATATATATATATATATATATATATATATATATTAAATGCCACAAATTCCACACCAACAATAAATTATTTTAAATATAATCAATATTCATAATATAGAATTATTCATAGCAACCAAATAATATCCTAATAATATATATATATATATATATATATATATATATTTTATATATATATATATATATATATATATATATATATATATATATATATATATATATATATATATATATATATATATTCATAATATAGTGTCCTATTTACAGAAATATATATACACATATATATATACATATCATTTATATAATAAATGATTTAATAAATATAAATCGTTATGATTTAATAACAACAAAGTAATATTAATGATAATAAAAATTCTAATAACAATTAAAATAGCCCAAAAGTCATTTCTGATGGATATAACATGCACATTACTTATCTTGCTCCAGAAGATCATACATATTTTGTAAAATACTATTTAATAATAATAATGCCTATAATTTACCTATAACAATTATTTAGAAAATAATTGCCAATTCCTAAAAATATATACAAGAATATTTGTATTTACAAAATATGTCTACAAGGTCGTATTTGGTCCTCTATATGCCTACATGGGCTTGGATTTGACTTGGACCTAATCTGGCCAGGTTCGGTACAACCGGGTTTCCTAAAACTCAATAATATAATTAAATAGTAAATAAAATCTTCGGTAAGGGTTAAGTCGCAACTTGGCTTAATTTTTCTAGTTAGGACGTCCCTATGGCTCGGTCTTCCTTGACATGACTAATACACTAGTCAAGGCACGCTACTGCACCATCCGTGCCATGATTCCTAGTAGCCTTGTACTCCAAAACTCCATCATGGCTAAAGTCATCTACCATAATAAAATACTAAATAATTTTTTATAAACATTTAATAATCATCATTTAAATCAAATAAATAATAAATAAAAAAATATTTCAAAAATTTTCGGGAAGGGAGGCTACACCACCTATGGCCATGATAGTTGTCCATATACAAGCATAGTTGGTCATCGACTAAGCCATGTGGCTATATCTTCATCTTGACTTACTCATCATTTCCCTCAACTCTAGATATATTATCGTAACCTTCTAATCACTTAAAACTTAACAATGATTTGAATCATTCCCTTGATCGTACCCCTATCTAGGAGACTAATTTTCTTTCAAGAAACTACGTCTCACAAATCTCTACTTATTCACATCTTAATCTACTTAATTGACCCTTATTCTTTTTATTTTTGTGCGTTAACTAGCAACTCTCATTAATTGCCCAAACCATACCATGACCTTTGAACCTAACCATATTTTTCTTCCAATTGAATTGCTTTCCTCCTTGAGGATTTTTTTCATTTAACTCCTCTATAATTCATGCAAACCTTGTTCTTAGTTTCCTCGTGTGAAGAAAGAGATCGGATCATGACACACTTCAGTTAGAATGAAGCTAGATTAGAACACGCCATAGACGATATTTGGATAAGATGATTATGTGATCATGAAGCATGTAAATAGGGTGGTATATTGAACTTTGTAGAAGACACTAGAAGATGAAATAATTAAGGAGAACTTTCATGCAATAATTATTATGATATTAGTTTTCAAGGTTAACAATTATCGAAGATGGAAATTTTTTAAATCCTTGATGCTTTAAGGATTCAAATTCTATGAGGGTTATAAACATGAATATCATGATTAAGATGAGTTTGATTTTTTTTTACTTTCAACTAAATCAATTGGAAGAAATTTTAATTTTTGAAGGAATTGACTGTAAAAGATTTTGTGAGTTAAATTTTTGAGGATATATAACAAATTGAACCAAAAGAGAATCAAGTAATTTAAATTTTATAGAACATGGAATTTAAGGAAAAAAATAAAATTGTGAAAAGTGATTATTGATGAGATGATATCGACGATTCAAAGTTTATGACAATATTTAACCCGACTTAAAACATTGAGTTTTTGATCCTAGATTGAGATCGAGTAAGTTGTTAACTATTTTTGAGATTCCACAATTCTAGGATTGATAGTAGAATGATCGAATTAGACACATATGAGTTGTCACGCACGTGATCATTTCAAAACGATATCTGTTGATTTTGTTTTTTTAGTTATCTAAATAGCTTGTTGAGTGTCGTTTCCCTTCCCTCACCTAATGTTTTGATTGTATTTTCATATTAAGAAAATTCTTCTACCTTCTCATCCCTATCTACCCTAGTTATTTCTTAATTTTGAAGACAAAATTCTTGTAAGTTGGATATGATATAAACCCCCTAAAATTTTACTATAGTTTTTATTTATTTATTTTATTTTGGTATTATACGTCAAGTATGAATACGTATATACGAAGAATTTTAATTATTTTATACAACAGTTTTATTATTAGATTTCTATAAATATAGAAATAACTATTTTTTTGATATAAAATAAGGTAAATATTTTCTATATTTGTTCGAGTATTAATATGTCGTCCTGAATTTGCCAAACTTATTTTTTATTATTATAGAAATGCTTTTTATTTGATATACAAGTATATGTACTAATTTTGAAAGTAATATTTCTGTAAATAATTTGTACTATTTGTGTGCGATGTACATGAAAATAAATTCATGTATATTTTGTAAAACTTTAATTTTAGAAAAAAATATTTAGAATTATTTTAAAGTATTTTAAATTAATTAGAATTCTATTTTAATTTATAAAAAGATATTTGAAATTTATTTGTTGTAATCTAAATTGGGAGTAGATTTCACTGGATTAGATTTTAAATAGTTTTAAATTAAAGATGAGATTTATCTAGTTTTTAAATTTGGTTTAGATTTTATTGAAATGGTTTTAAATAGATTTAAATTAATGTGAGATTTATCAGGTGGGATTTAAATCGTTCATAATCCTTATCTAATTAGGAATCCTCTATCAATTTATGAGGGAGCCTTTCCATTATTATTTTCCATAAATTTTTTCGTCACCATTGTGTGTGCACCGTGTCGGTGTCCACCCTTTTTGTGTCAGCCTATGTTGGTCTCGGTTCCGACCCCGGGTGTCTTTTCACTATCACAATTCCTCTCTTTTTCGTCCAAAATACCCAAAATTCGTCATAAAAATCATCCTCAACTGTAGCAACTTTGAAGAGTCGTAACTCCCAACTACGGACTCCATTTCACCTCCAATCTTTTTTGTTTGAACTGTATTGAGGTTAGCTTCGATAATCTGTAATGTATTTTAGAAAATTTGTAATATATATTTCTGTAAATTTATTTGAGTGCCAGTTGTCCGAAAATTGATGCGTCGTACTATTTTTGAGATTTTGGGATATCACGAACTCGATTTTGCAGAGGTAGTGATGAGTTTCACGCGCTCTAAGCCTGGCCCGCGCAGTTAGGAGGATTGGCCGCAATCTGAGCATTACCTCGTTGATGTTTCAAAAAGCTGACATGTTGATCTATAGCTTGTAATTTTTTTTAATTTTTTTTAAAACTTTAAATTATATTTTGGGATAATGTAAATTTATATTATTTTATGGTATTTAAAATAGGCTTTTGACCTAAAAATATTATTGTAGTATTTTCTACCTAATTAAATTATATATATTTTCTCTAAAAATAATATTTCTAGATTTTTAAAGTATTTTTCTAAAATTATTTTAAGTAATAGAAATGGTTGTTTCCAAATTAAAACTTATTTTCAAGTATGTATTTATCTAAATATTTTGGGGTAATAAAATAGTGTCTTCAAGTATTATAAATATTTTCTAAAAATAGTATATGTATTACTTACACCAATCTCATCGCTTATCAATTCTTGACCATAGCTAATAATATTTTCTATTCTCTTGCAAAACTGGACTTTCTTATGTCGACACTAGAGAATTTGACTATTCTACACTCTTTGGAACAGTTTGTCCCATCATCGGAGGCCATCTTGTAAAATTTTGACACCAAAATTAAATTTTGTGCTATCGTGATCATCGCACCACAGCAGGCGTCACTACCAGTTAAGATACGCTACTGTCTATTTACTTTAGCTCACATATTGCATGCATTTATTTATTAGTTATTTTTTGCAAAATAAATTATGCTACATAGTTATATTGAGATACAGTTTTACTCTATTTCTTGTTACTTAACTATTTCTATGTGCGTTAATCCTAAATTTAAGAGACCACCCCTCGTTTGTGTTGCATTCATTGGCCTTGCCACGTTTGTGCCACGAAGTCGCGAGTCGCATGTAGATCTCGGACTTGCGTGGCTAGCTGGCCATCGATGCGTATAGTTGTGCAATAGGATTTAACCGCTAATAGTATATTGCATGATTAGTTTGACTTTGCGGTTAATAGAGATTATACATGTTGTGGATACAACATGGATAGGAATAGGGTGGGGAGGACATTTCCATAGCGTATAGGCTACCATGGACATTACCTTTTCTGACCGTATGCTCCACCGAAGATGCGGGTTGGCTACCCTTTTTCTGCTACTAACAGCCACTGACGTTCTGCGAAACGTTATGCTCGTACTGTTACTAATGGACATTGTCGCTTCGCTAAACATTATGCTCTTAGGCCTCTGGTGCCCAAGTGAGGACTATGCCAATCCCATTTTTGCCATAGTGCCCATGCGTTAGAGGTTTGTTCTTAACTTGCATTCACATATGTTGGCCCATTGGTCATGGTCAAACCTGATTTTAATAATTGATCAAACTCTGTCTTGATATAAATGCAAGTCAATTCATATATTTACCTACGACATTTTGGACACTGCTCAACGATGGATATCAACTATGTTCAAGACTGAAGCCGTTTGCCATTCATAATGTATTTTCTTTGAAGCAATATAATTTTTTATTTTATTGAGACTAGGAATATATTGTACACCGAGTCGTACTGGCAAATAGGCTATCCAAAATCGTTTTTCAAAACCACCCTATCATTTTACAAATGACCTATGTTTTTAAAAAATATTATTTTTACAAAAAGTTTCTGAAGGACTTTTCAAAAAGCCAAATTAATTTTTCTCAAAAATGAACTGGCAGAACCCTGGCAGAACTCGGCCATAGTTCGGCCAAGATGAACGTTATTGAACGTTTGATTTTGAACTTGGTCACCCTTCAGTTGCGGTTTGTTACAAAGAGTTCTGTCCGAATTCTGCCCGAATTCTATCAGAGTTCTGTCTTTGGAAAAACTATAAATAGAGAAGTATTTCGATCATTTCAAATCACCAATTCACTTTCAATCTCTTCTCTTCTAAAGCTTACATTTCTTCCAAAGAGTTCTAAAAAGCTTTCATTTTTAAATTCTAAGCCAGTTACAATCCTCTAGTCGATTTGCCAGTGCGGTACGGTCTAGAAGTTTCAGAGCGATTGTAATCAGAGGCTTGATAGAAGATACAACTCTTCACAATTGAAGTTGGTCGAGTTCTTCGTATCAAAGCTTGCGTCTGTAGATGTTGCAAGGACTTTGTATGAAACTTGCGGGATTTTCCAATAGTGGATTCAACTGGAAGATAGAGTTCTTCCGATTGGACTAGTCCTCACAAGAGAAAAACCAGTATAAATCTCGGTATTTGCGTTTGCCTTCTGATCACTTTTAATTTATGTCATTTACTTTGTCTAGCTCCCCTTCCCAAAAATTCTTGAAATATTTTTTATTTTACTTATTTGATTTAAATAGTGATTTTAAAATATTATAAATGATTATTTATAGTTAATTATTACGGTAGATGATTTTAACCATGGTTGAGTTTTGGAGTACAAGACGACTAAGCATTATGGCACGGATAGTGCATTGGCTTGCTTTGACTAGTGTTTAGCCATAGTAAAGAAATGCTGAGCCATAGGATTGTCCTAACTAGGAAAACCAGGCCAAGTTGAGACTTAACCCTTACCGAAGGTTATTTATTTGTTAATTAAATTATTGAGTTTTAGGGAACCTGGTTGTACCAAACTAGTCCAGATTGAACCCAAACTAAGTCTAAGCCTATGAGGACATACTTTTAGGTACGTACAAATATTTCCTAGCTTTTTAGGTGGACTTGATGATAGTTTCTAAATATTTGGTTATTTATACAAAATGGGTATTATTAATATTTAAATATAGTTTTAGAATATTGGCACAGTTTTTCTAGGGCTAAATATGTGCACCAAACTCTTTGGATTATTTTAGTGGGTTATCGGTATTATAGAATTATTTAGATGTAAAGATACATGTGTGTAAGTGTATATGAATATGAATATATAAAAATATATTATATACGTGTATGAATATATAAATAAATATTGTGTATTGTGTATGTGTACGTATATATAATAATATATATTTATATATGAATTATTTACATGGGTGTACATGTGTAAATATATAGACATAGATATGCGTATATAGATATTATTTTATTATATATAGATGTATGTATATATATATAGGTATTTATGTATATGTATACGTATATACATAGGTATATGTGTGTGTATATATATATAAATTATGTGTGTGTAAATATGTGTATATATGTATATATATATACATAAAAAAAATACATAAGTGATTATATATATATATATATATATATATATATATATATATATATATATATATATATATATATATATATATATATATATATATATATATATATATATATATATATTTGCTAATATAGAAATAGAAAAAGAATAAATATATATGTGTGTGTAAAAAATGGTTATATATTTGCTAGATATATATTCACTATATATACATGTATAGATAGGAGGAAATCAACAGCTAGCCCAAACCCGAATACATTTTCCCCCAACCCGAGCAAACTCGGTCCCATCCATTCAGCCCAAAAGGCCGAGCCCAACCATTCCTCCAAAGCAGCCATAGCCTAATTTACCTCTCCAGGCCGAGCAAAACACACGAACCCGATCCCCACACATGTGAGTACAGCGATATATGTACACACGTAGATATCAGAGGAAAACCCTAATGAAATCCCATGACACGTCGACCCCTACCCCTGGCGCACACTCCCAGCCATCTGGACGGCCATCCTATGGCCGTGTGTCGTCGCACGCCGGCCGGACGGCCACCAGCGCGAAGGAACGGCGGACACACACGCGACAGCAGCAGCAGTAGCAAGGGTCAAACACCCCACTTCGTTGCGCGATTTCACAACAAACGATTGATCGTTTCACGATCTTCCTCCTCAGGTACGAAGCCTACATATACGTCTTTACATCCTCTCAATTACTTTGTGTATAGACACGCTAGATCGGCCAGGAAATCGACTCGAAGTCGAAGGAAAATCCTGCGCAAAACCGGACATAAACAGTCCAAACACCCAACTTGACGTCGAATTTCCAACCAATCTATTCTTCGAATAAGCAAGCTTTCTGAATAGAAGTTAAACCCAACATATAGGGCTAGAGAACCCTGTTTACAGAAATCAATTTTGATTGTTGTGCGCCGAAAAATTGGCTTCCTAATATTGAGAAAAACCTGTTTTAAAAACCATAAAATTCTTCGATACGACGTGCGTCCTACCAATCCGGGCGACGTAGTTGCAAACTGAAAGCATCAAAAGCTTCGTATCGGCTTCGTCGTCGTGTGGGCTTTGACGGAATTCAAATTGGTCGCGTGTGCGCGACGAATTTGATGTGTATCCGTCAAAATTTCCCGTATCGGCCTCTGTACAAATTTTCTAATTACTTTGTGCACGCTCGTCAGATCTAGATGAAACTTGTGCCAACAGGATCGTATCGTTTTTTGGTCCTGTATGCCAAGTTTGTTCCAACTCTGAGACAGTTGAATTGTACATCGTTTTACGGGCCCCACGGTCCGACTCAACGGGCAATTTTGTGCACGGCCCGCCGGAATCCAACTTTGGACGTACGGTTGGTTTTATATCAGGAAACCGAATCCGTAGACATATAGTTTGACGACTTTAGAGACCGTTGACTCTGGCACGCTTTTCGGTGCAAAGCGAGTCCAACGGCGGACACCGTTTTGGCCCAAATTATCGTTTTGCCCCTGTGTCCAGAATTGGACTTAAGGACAGGTAATCCTAGCTATTTTGACTATATTGAGAACGTTGGTACTATTTATTTCAGCATCTGGAGACTTCTGCAGGTGATTGACTGATTGTGGCTCATTGAGTAGTATGGTATTATTGGTTTCACCAGCTAAGGACCTCAGGCAAGTGCACTTTCTGATTGCTTTTCGATTCATAGTAGTCTTTTCATTTCATGTTTATACATATGTCTTGCTGCTTGTTGACACGCTCGTCACACGGAGTAGTCGGAGGAAAAATATCTTAGTAAACATGTGGACTACCCAGAACTATTCCAATATGTCTAATCTTGACTGATAGCAGCTGCACACGACACGTGCAGTGTGCCGTATTTACCCCCTAGCCGTCTACATGTTGAAAATGATATTTCACGCCACATAGGTAGATGTCTTTTATTTTTTTCTTTTACTTCTCTATCGTGCTATGTCATCAGTTATCTTCCAGTTTTTATCTCTCATATGTTATTTTTATGTCTTGTTAATTCTATTGCATTTTTCGTATTGCCGTCGATTTGTGTACTTGTTCCATTCCTGACTGGAAACCAATATTTTTCAGGTTTAGCCGTGATCACTCTTAGCACTGGGAAGGCTTGGGTATGCTGAGGTCAACCTAGAAATAGAAAGCAATTGTATCAATTTCATTAATTGTAAAATCTTGTATTTTCTTTAATTATAAATGTTGTAATAAATATAGAAATATGAATGAGCAGCAAATATTGTGTTTTGAGCATTTATTTCTTGCGGGCTTGACAGCGTTCCACCGCCGACTCTGCGGCGTAGGCTGGCTTGGACACGTCTCGTATCCGAAAAAGCGGGTTCGGGTCGTGACAAGTTTTTGTGGTATCCCATGCAGGTCCATTTTTGCAAAAGATTACGAACTCGTGATGGTACTTAAGTTAGTCGTACTATTGCGAGCCTGCGTCCAGGAAATGCTCATTCATAATTAGGATTAAAATAATTTAGGAGAATAACCAGGACTAGGAGTCCCTTGTTCAAATCGACCGTTGGGTAGTTAAGGTTATTAGATAGGCCATGCAATTTAGATAGCTTGCTAGATCCCTATAGGTACACTATACTTTTGATATGACAATATGACCAAATGTGGATATACCATTCGCTTGGTATGTTAGACTGGCCTAGAATTAAGGCGTTAATTTTGACGAACTGTTTAGTTTTCTTTTTGCTGTATTAGATATAAATCTTATATCATAAGTTAGAATTTTATATTTTAAATTCTTTTTTTTCTGTAAGGAGTTAGCTTATAATTTCTGATTCTGTTATTTGTGTACGAATCTCGAGTTAGATTTTGATTCTCACAAAACTCGAACTATTTGTACCTTATTTCCAAAAATCTCGCCTACCTATATTTTGACTATCTTGACCAATACTGTTATTACAGCCTGGTTTTTGCAAGCTTACTTTTTTATCGAGCTTGATTCAAGGCATATGTTTATTGGGGACGCCCAC
This sequence comes from Iris pallida, assembly GCA_029216955.1. Classification (NCBI taxonomy): domain Eukaryota; kingdom Viridiplantae; phylum Streptophyta; class Magnoliopsida; order Asparagales; family Iridaceae; genus Iris; species Iris pallida. Next base: position 8,242,359 of record JANAVB010044619.1, read on the forward strand.
TAACATATTGTCTAATCAGAATCATTGTATTACGGTCTGATCAACCATGATGCATTTGGTTCGCTTTTTATTTAACTATCCTACGTGGATTGAGATGTAGATGTCTCTAGAATTTTATTCGCGACTGCTTTGACAATTCCTCTTGAACAATACATTCGCCTTTGAATCACATAATTGTATTCAATGACATCTCTCTTGAACTCTTTATTATTTTCGTCTTCACTGATTGGAAAGACGAAAGCTCGTAATTGATGGATAGATATAGAGTATCCCCATGGCTATGATAGTGGTATACGCAAGTGTAGCTACCATCGGCCAGCCCTGTGACTGGAACCTTGCCTTGAGTTACTCGTTCTTCTCTCGACCTTCAAGCTACTATTGGGACCTTCTAGCCATCTGAAGTTGAGGAACGATCCTTGGCTTGACTTATATCTACCGTATTTCGTTACGCGGTGCCTTGTTCTTTATTGACCAGAGTCGAGGTATAATATCCGGACTTTGAAATTCTTCTAACCTCATTATTCCTAAAACCATATCCTAGCTTCTAAGGTGGGTAGACTGTAAGCCTTCTTGGAATATACGAGGAATACCGATTGATCAGAATAATTTTTCTCATTAGAATGATAGTTAGTGCCACATGGACTCCCACTTTCCACTTAGATTATTTTGTATCCCGGCCGTGTCATTAATATTTGGAGCACGAGACCAGCTGTTACCTTCCAACAAATTTCACATGCAAGGTCTAGACGAGTCCACCTCCATCTAGGTATATCATGTCCCACTCAAACTCGTCCCCTTGTACTCTATTTTTATGGCACGACTTTTAAGTTAAAGGACTAGCTATAACCCTTACCATAGTATCTACCCGTTATACTTTTCGACTTCTATTAGAGCCTTAACTTCGACTCAATTCCTACGACCCAATATACGGCTGTGATCTACTCGAAGCCCACTACGCACATGCCACTAGTGTGTCACCCAATTGAGGTCTCATGTGCTACTTAAGCACGAAAGTCACTGAATGCACATTTTGGGCTTTAGGAACCTAGCTAACCAACCCAACTGGCAACTAGCTCAACCCTTGGATAGAAACCTATTCTAGGATACCCTAATCTAGTAGGAATAGTTTTAGTATTGGGATCTTGTCTAGTCCATATAGATTGAAATCTAATGTTCATCCAACCAACGACTGATGTCCAAATAGAGAACCCATTAAGACCACAATCTTGATTTCTCAAATTCTATTCTATTATGGAACCTTGTTTGGATTAATTTCGAGAACATGACTTCTGTATTGCATGAATTACAAGCCCCTCTAAGAAGCAAAGAGTTCTTCGAGTTAGCAAGTGACTGGACTAGAGTAGCCTAATTTTGCAGATAAGGCAGTAGTTCATAAACTCCCTTTCTATCTGTAACATAGATACTCTCCACTGCTCTTGAAACTTCACAGTTGCTCCCGATTATTCTGTCTTATCTTCCTATCCTCCTTACTTTGGAGCGACGAATAGTCATGCTTATTAGAATTTACCAATATTTTTTAGCTACTTGTGTAAATTGTTGCTGTTAAATTTTGGATTGCTTGATAGATAAGAGAGGGTTTTAGACGCCACATGCAGTAGATATCTGTTGGTAGGATTGTTAGCAACTAGTTAGAAGATTATAGATTTTAGTTGTGAGGAGTAGTGTGACCAAAGGTGGGTAGAAGTCCTTGAGGATTCGTAGTTACGAAATGACTAGAGAAGGCCATTAAATATTTTAAAAATTAAATTTGAGGAGATTAAAGTGACAATAGACTTTGATTTTTAGAAATAGTTATGAATTGTAATTTCGAGGACGAAGTTATTTTAAGGTGGATAGATTTGTAGCTCCCCTTTCCAAAATTCTTGAATATTTTTTTATTTTATTTATTTGATTTAAATAGGGATTTTAGAATATTATAAATAATTATTTATAGTTAATTATTACGGTAGATGATTTTAACCATGGTTGAGTTTTGGAGTACAAGACGACTAAGCATTATGGCAGGGATAGTGCTTGGCATACTTTGACTAGTGTTTAGCCATTGTAGAGAAATGTTGAGCCATGGGATTGTCCTAACTAGGAAAACCAGGCCAAGTTGCGACTTAACCCTTACCGAAGATTATTTTTTTATTAATTAAATTATTGAGTTTTAGGGAACCCGGTTGTACCATACTAGTCCAGATTGAACCCAAACCAAGCCCAAGCCTATGAGGACATACTTTTAGGTACGTACAAATATTTTCTAGCTTTTTGGGTGGACTTGATGATAGTTTCTAAATATTTGGTTATTTATACAAAATGGGTATTATTAATATTTAAATATAGTTTTAGAATATTGGCACAGTTTTTCTAGGGCTAGATATGTGCACCAAAACTCTTTGGATTATTTTAGTGGGTTATCGGTATTATAGAATTATTTAGATGTAAAGATACATGTGTGTAAGTGTATGTGAATATGAATATATAAAAATATATTATATATGTGTATGAATATATAAATAAATATTGTGTATTGTGTATGTGTACGTATACATAATAATATATATTTATATATGAATATATTTACATGGGTGTATATGTGTAAATATATAGACATAGATATGCGTATATAGATATTATTTTATTATATATAGATATATATATATATATATATAGGTATTTATGTATATGTATACGTATATACATAGGTATATGTGTGTGTGTATATATACATAAATTATGTGTGTGTATATAGATGTATATATATTTGCTAATATAGAAATAGAAAAAGAATAAATATATATGTGTGTGTAAAAAATGGTTATATAGAAAAAGAGTTATAGCTAGATATATATTCACTATATATACATGTATAGATAGGAGGAAATCAGCAGCTAGCCCAAACCCGAATACCTTTTCCCCCAACCCGAGCAAACTCGGTCCCATCCATTCAGCCCAAAAGGGCGAGCCCAACCATTCCTCTAAAGTAGCCACAGCCTAATTTTCCTTTCCAGGCCGAGCAAAATACACGAACCCGATCCCCACACCTGTGAGTACAGCGATATATATATACACACGTAGATATCAGAGGAAAACCCTAACGAAATCCCATGACACGTCGACCCCTACCCCTGGCGGACACTCCCAGCCATCTGGGCGGCCATCCCATGGTCGTGTGTCATCGCACGCCGGCCGGACGGCCACCAGCGTAAAGGAACGGAGGACACACACGCGACAGCAGCAGCAGTAGCAAGGGTCGAACACCCCACTTCGCAGCGCGATTTCACAGCGAACGATTAATCGTTTCGCGATCTTCCCCCTCAGGTACGAAGCCTACATATACGTCTTTACATCCTCGCAATTATATTGTGTATAGACGCGCTAGATCGGCCACGAAATCGACTCGAAGTCGACAAAAAATCCTACACCGAAATAGGACATAAACAGTCCAAACACCCAACTTGACGTCGAATTTCCCACCAATCTATTCTTTGAATAAGCAAGATTTCTGAACAGAAGTTAAACCCAACATATAGGGCTAGAGAACCCTTTTTACAGAAATTAATTTTGATTGCTGTGCGCCGAGAAATCGGCTTCCCAATATTTAGAAAAACCTGTTTTAAAAACCATAAAATTCTTCGATACGACGTGCGTCCTGCCAATCCGGGCGACGTGGTCACGAACCGAAAGCATCGAAAGCTACGTATCGACTTCGTGGTCATGTGGACATTGACGGAATTCAAATTGGTCGCGTGTGCGCGACGAATTTGATACGTATCCGTCAAAATTCCCCGTATCGACCTTTGTGCAAATTTTCTAATTACTTCGTGCACACTCGTCAGATCGAGACGAAACTTGTGCCAACAGGACCGTATCATTTTTCTGGTCCTGTATGCCAAATTTGGTCCAATTTTGAGACAGTTGAATCGTACGTCGTTTTGCGGGCCCCACGGTCCGACTCAACGGGCGATTTTGTGCACGGCCCGCCAGAATCCAACTTTGGACATACGGTTGGGTTCGTATCAGAAAATCGGATCCGTAGACATATAGTTTGATAACTTTAGAGACCGTTGACTCGGGCACGCTTTTCGGTGCAAAGCGGGTCCAACGGCGGACACCATTTTGGCCCAAAATTATCGTTTTGCTCCTGTGTCCAGAATTGGACTTAAGGACAGGCAATCCTAGCTATTTTGACTATACTGAGAACATTGGTACTGTTTATTTCAGCATCTGGAGACTTCTGCAGGTGATTGACTGATTGTGGCTCATTGAGTAGTATGGTATTATTGGTTTCACCTGTAAAACCCCTAAATTTCTACTATTTTTTTTTTATAAATTTGGTACCGATTTAAAATTTTGTATTGTACGTCACGCAATCGTATTTTACGTCGCGCAGAAAATTTTAATTTTGCTCGACGAGTGCGAATATGTGCGAGCGTACATATTTTTAGAAAAATATTATTTATTTTATTTTTTTATAGTTTCAAGATAATATATATAATAATTATTTTTGCCATTTACCAAATTTTTGAGTTGGTTATCTTAAGCCCTTCTTTCAAAAATTTATTAGTAATAAGTTATATTTTATTGTATACTAGAAAGCATAATTTTGTATAAATAATTATGCATACATATTTCATAATTTATTTATTAGCTTATTTTAAAATAAATAATAATGTATTTTCGAAATTAATTATTAAGGTATTTTTGGAAAACATATTTTAAATTATTGGAACATTTAAGTCTTGATTTAAAATTTTTGGATTTATTTAAATAAGTTAAATATTTGAAATTGATTTATCTCATAGATTTTATACTAGAAATTTAATTTGATTTAAATTAGATATTTAATTTGAAATTAGATTTGGATATAGATTAGATTTGGATTTGGATTTGATTGCTTTAAATTAAATTAGAAATATCTAATTTGGGTTTTAACTATTCCTAGTTCCTATCCAACTGAGAATTCCCACATCCTATAAATAGGCAGGTACTCCTCCAATATTTTTATCATCCATATTGTTCCTCCACAAATAATTCTCCAATGGTGCGTGCCCCGTGTCCGTGTTCTATCGTCCATTCTTATTCTATGTTTACAATTACATTTTCATCTCTTTCGTGTCGGACAACCTCGACAAAATCAATTCCTAGTCTAAACCTATTCTACCCATGTCCAATCCCATCCTGGCCGAACCCCATCACCCCGACGCCCCGCTGCCATCATAACCACCCCCGCTGCCATCAACAGAACCACCCGTCCACCGGTCCCCGTCAAGACCAGCACACACGGCAGACCCGACCACAATCCCTTCTCCGCCCCGTCCGACTCTGTACAGCCTCCGTCTCGTCGATCCAGCCGCTAACCACCACCATCAGTCATCACACCACCGTCACTGCCAGCGCGGCCGACCGTCCCCGGTCGTCGCCACTAAAACCAACCCAACCGCCACCGCGGCCACTGCCGCGGCAGCCCACGCCCGCAGCCACCATCCAAAGAAATCAAAACCCTAACCCTAAGAACTCACCTCCGGCGAACTCCTGTGCCGAAGCCGGCCGCCGCCAGCCCTAGCCGCCCGTACGGTGCCGCCAGCCCTAGCCGCCCGCCCGGTGCCGCCGAGCCCAGCCTAGATCGTCCTCCAGCTCCGCCATCGCCCTGGCCCCCTCCAGCCGAGATCAGCGCGCGCCCTTCACCTCGAGCGTCACCGCCGCCGCCCCACTCCTCCGCGGCCGGCGAGCTCCCCATCTCCCCGCTCTTCCTCTCCTCACCGCGCCAACCCACCGTCGTCGCACAGCGTCCGTCCGACTGGCGACCCACCGAAACCCATCGACCGCAGCTCCCCTCTCCGACTTCTCCACTGCCCCCATTTCGTCCTGATCCAGCCTCTCGCCGTCGAGTCTCCGTTCTCCTCCCTCTCTCTCTCTCTTCCGTCCTCAAACTTCTTCTCTTATGATTTTGATCTTCTCTCTCCTCTGTGGAGAAGAGAAGTGTTTTATTATTGATATTATATTTAAAAAAATTTTGCTTGAATTCTGGGCTGTGTTGAGAGTTCTCTGTGCTGAGAGTTCTCGAGTTCTCTGTGTTGAGAGTTCTCCTCGAAAGAGGAGAACCAAAGTTCTCTGTGTTCTCGAGTTCTCTGTGTTGAGAGAAAGAGGAGAACCAAAGTTTCGTTTAGTTTATTTTACCTTTTCATTATTATTATTATTATTTCTCCTACTTTGATTTTTCCTGTATAATGGGGAAGAATACAATATATTAGGGTTGGATTATTTTTATTGATATATGTTATTATTATTATTATTATTATTATTATTATTATTATTATTATTTTTATAATGATTTTGTTGTTGTTATTGTTAAAAAGTACTTATTTACTGATATTGTTATTTTAGGAATTTTTTATGAGGATATTATTCTAACTATTTTTAAAGATATTTTTGCCAAAAATTATACTCTAAAATTTAGTTTTAGCCCTAAGAAAACCCTTACTAGATTTTATAAAACTATTTTTATATACACTAATTCCTAGTCTTTCAAAATATTTATTCCTAGCTAAAAAGTATATTTTACAAATCTAGAGTTTTTGCCTAAAAATATTTATATAAAAATTATTTTTCCAGTAATAAAATATTCAAGGATTATAAATAGTTTTACAAAGATCTTATATATATGATTTATTCAATTTCCATCGATTACCCTCCTATCGATGACTAATCCTCTTTATTCCTAAACCCTCGACTGTTCGAGACTACCTTATGTCCACCCTAACTAAGTTGACCGTTCTGGACCCAATGAAACTGTCCGTTCCATCATCCGATGTCCCCTTACATAATTATTGCACCGAAGTTGCAGTTCGTGCCACCATGATTATCGCAGCACACCAGGAGCTCTACCAGGCAAGACACCTTGCCATTTGCTGTTTACTTATTTTTAGCTCATATTTCATGCATTATTTTTTTTTTTTATGCAAAAACTGTGATACATGGCATAACTGTTAGAACTTACTGTTCATTTATATTTTCTGCTGTGTATTATTATTTTTCTTACATTAAACCTAGATTTAAGGGACCACCTTGTGTGTTGCATTCATTGGCCTTGACACGTTGTAAACACGAAGTTGTGTGTCGCATGTAGAACACAGAAGTGCGTGATTGGCTGGCCACCAGTACGTACAAGCCGTGCGATAGGAATAACCGCTAATAGAGATTGCATGCTAGTTTGACTTAGCGGTTATAGTGGTTTGTGTTGTGGATACAACACAGTAGGCATTGGGCGGGGAGGACAATTCCTTAGCGTATGGGCTTCGATGCACTTCCCTTGTGACCCGGACTCTCCGCTGGAGATATGGGGTTGATGACCCAAGATTACTGACGGCCACTGACGATTCTGCGGAACGTCATGCTCTTCCTGATGGGGCCTCTGGTGCCCAAAGGGGGACTACGCCGATCCTATTCAGCCAGGGCCCATGCGTAGGAAGGATTGTTCTTAACAACATTTCACTTAGAATGGTAGGCTACCCTATCCGTTAGGTACGAGTACTTTTGGTTTGGGTACTTGTATCTGACCGTGGCTTGGAACAATAACTTGTCGTGGATTAGTTCGTCACATCTTGTCCTTGTTTAGTTGTAGGTGTGACTTACTACTTCGATGAGAAGGTATTGAACCTTGTTGGGGTCCGGATACCATATCGTATTCATAGCATGGAAAGATACGTCGCCGTGAATTAGTTTACCATCTCCTGTCCTTGTTTGGTTGGAGGGATGGTACGCTCGCTCAGTAGGTGCGTATTGGACTATGTTATAAATTCGATTGACTTATTTATTTGAGCAATATTTATTCAGTTTATATGGCATGCTATTATGTGTCTTGTTACGTCCCTCTGAGGACCTGGTTGTCTTGCCAGGTGTGTGCTATTGTCTTTCGCAGGTGCTTTAGCTTTAGCCGTGATCATCGCTACTTCTTCGAGGATGATTGCATTTGGATCGTCTTCGCTTCGCTCGCCACTCATTTCATTTTCCATGTATTTTATTTCCTTATTTTGTTGGTAGTGGATTTATCTCCGCCCAACATATTGTATCAAGACGAATCATTCTCAATATATGATATCTTTTATTCATTTATTCTGTATGTATGAGATAGTTATGGTTCTACTGCATTTTACAGCTTATGTATTCATACGAAGTTTCCATATATTGGAGTATACTTCGTATGAATATAGCTGGCATGTCTACGTTCCTAGTCCTACGTATTTTGGGACTGGGGCGTTACATCACCAGCTAAGGACCTCGGGCAAGTTCACTTTCTGATTACTTTTCAATTCATAGTAGTCTTTTCATTTCATGTTTATACATATGTCTTGCTGCTTTTTGACACGCTCGTCACACGGAGTAGTCGGAGGGGAAATATCTTAGTAAATATGTGGACTACCTAGAACTATCCCAATATGTCTAATCTTGACTGATAGCAGCTGCACACAACACGTACGGTGTACCGTATTTACCCCCTAGCCATCCACATGTTGAAAATGATATTTCACGCCACATAGTTAGATGTCTTTTATTTTTTCTTTACTTCTCTATCGTGCTATGTCATCAGTTATCTTCCAGTTTTTATCTCTCATATGTTATTTTCATGTCTTGTTAATTCTATTATGTTTTTTGCATTGCCATCGATTTGTGTACTTGTTCCATTCCTGACTGGAAACCAACATTTTTCAGGTTTAGCCGTGATCACTCTTAGCACTGGGAAGGCTTGGGTATGCTAAGGTCAACCTAGAAATAGAAAGTAATTGTATCAATTTCATTAATTGTAAAATCTTGTATTTTCTTTCATTATAAATGTTGTAATAAATGTAGAAATGTGAATGAGCAGCAAATGTTGTGTTTTGAGCATTTATTTTTTGTCGGCTTGACATCGTTCTACCACCGACTCTGCGGCGTAGGCTGGCTTGGACACGTCTCGTATCCGAAAAAATGGGTGCAGGTCGTGACACTTTGTGATTATTTTTATATCTGTGATCTAACTGCTAACAAGTTTTTTAATTAGCAATATTTCGCTGCCTACTCTATTCACCCCCCTCTAGAGTATTCTACTTTACGATCTCGTTCCTACAATTGGTATCAGAGCAGGCTCTCCATCTAGAGGTATTATATTTTGATCCCAATTGTTCCTACAATTGGTATCAGAGCGGGTTATACAGGTAAAGCAAGGTAAAATTGCAGTTATATTCAATTTTTATATAGATCACAACATTACACATGGCAACTATGAAATTCACAAGTGAAGGCCAAGCCACAAACAGACCTCCACTGTTTGACGACACAAACTACACTTATTGGAAAACACGTATGAGTTTCTTTCTAAAATCTCTTGATTTTGACTTTTGGTCTGTAGTAATTGATGGCCATAAAAAGCCATCTCGAATTAATGTTGATGGTATTTTAGTTGAAAAACCCCATGACAAATATACAGAGGAGGAAAAGAAAAAGGCTAGTCTTGACGCACATGGTATTAACGCTTTATTTTGTGCTTTAGACAGAACTGAATTCAACAGGGTGTCTACTTGCACAACATCAAACGAAGTGTGAAAACTTCTCGAAGTAACCCACGAAGGAACAACACAAGTCAAGGAGTCAAAGATCAGCAGACTCACTCAGGAGTACGAGGCGTTCAAAATGAAGCCAAGTGAATCAGTCACTCAGATGTTTACAAGATTCTTGGATATTGTAAATCCTCTGTCTTCACTAGGCAAGGATTACAGTAACCATGAGAAGATTCGCAAACTTCTACGAGCCCTTACAAAGAACTGGATTCCAAATGCTACTGCAATCATTGAAGGGAACGACCTCTCAACAATGTCTCTAGAAACACTCATGGGTAAGCTACTCGCTCACGAGTTAGAACTTCAAAACTTTGAATATGCTACACCAAATGAGAAGTCAGAGAAGACGATCGCTCTCAAGGCTCAACATAGAAGAACCATCGAAGATGATTCTGATGACAGCGACTCTGACTCTGAAGATCAAGCTCTTCTGGTAAGAAAGTTCAAGAAGTTCATGAGATTTAATAGAAGAACAAAAGACAGCAACAACAACAACAATGAGGAAGATCCTATTTTCTACGGATGCAAGAAGAAAGGACACATGAAGAAAGACTGTCCAACAGCATCATCATCAATGAAAAACAGCAAATATGACAAAGGCTATCTGAAGAAATATACATCAAAAAAGTACGCCAACACAAGCATATGGCATAAAAGTGAAGCCAGCGACTCAGAAGATGAACAATCAGATGACGCTGCAAATGTGTGCTTGAAGGCTTGCGATCAGGTAATCACTAATCCTCTATTTGATCCTTATGATGATTTTACCTTTGAGCAACTAGGAGAGGCTTTCAGTGAACTGTTACATGATTACAGGAAACTGCGTAGTAAATATGAAACCTCTAAGAAGGTACTCAAAGAGTACAAAGGTAAAATAGGAAGACTTACCGACCTACTAGATCATGTTAGAGATAATGACTCTTCAAATGAGTCTGGTGAGCTTCATCTATTAAGTTTTTTGTTACACGAGACTGTTAAGCTATCCGAAGAAAAAGACCAAACTATTATCCAGTTAAAGAAAGACCTATCTAAGGAGAGAAATAGTCTCCAGTGTGCATAGGTCAGATTAGAATCACTCACATCTGACTATACTAGATTATATGACACTTCCAAAAAGTTAGAAATTAGTTTAGAAAAATGGCCTGAAGTTGTTGCTTCCTATTCTAACACGTGTCAATTACCGAATCATCGGAACACGCCCAACACTGTCAGACCAAACCATACCAAAACTATGCCCAAGAAGACTAATAGGCATGCATTCTTCTATACTAGAAAACCAAAACCTACCAATCATGCGCCTTGCACTACTTTCAACAATCAACATGCTAAATGTCATTATTGTGACCTCATTGGTCATATATCTTCTGCATGTAGAATCAAAAAGTTAGTAGATTTAAATATTTATGCATGGATACCGAAAACTAACCAGTCAGGACCCAACAAGAAATAGATAACAAGAGTTTCATCTGCAAATTATTTTGTAGATGGGATCCCCTTCACTTTCAAGGAGCAAATGGATCCTCGACAGCAGTTGCTCATGACACATGACCGGTGACGCTTCATTATTCGCAACATTGTCTAAGAGGAATAAAGAAGGATACATCTCCTTCGGTAATAATTTAAGAGGATACATAATCGGTATCGGTGACATTGGTAAGGCTCCCTATCCAGTGATTAAAGATGTTTGTCTAGTTACCGAGTTAAAACATAATCTGTTCAGCATAAGCCATTTAGCTGATCACGGTTATGGTATTAACTTCGAAAAAGATAAATGTACTATAGTTGATAGTTCAACTGGTAGTACTATATTTGAAGGTATTAGGGAAGACAATATATATATGTATTCTATTTTTTGGAAGATGCTAACACAGCAGGTAGATGTTTGATGGCCAAAAGCGTTGAGAGTCAACTATGGCATATGAGATTCGGTCATACAAAAATGGATACAATTTTAAGACTATCTACAAAGAAGTTGGTACGCAGCTTACCGGATATTTCTTTCAAGAAGGATACGATATGTAGTGAATGTGAAAAGAACAAAGCTACCAAATCCGCTTTCAAATACAAGAACGCTGTAAGTACCACTAGACCTTTACAACTGTTGCATATGGACTTATTTGGACCAAGTAGAATTGCTAGTCTAGGTGGTAAGTTATATGCATTTGTCATTATAGATGATTTTCCTAGATATACATGGGTTTATTTTTCTTGCACGCAAGAACGATGCATTATCAGAATTTGTCACCTTTTGTAAGAAAGTACAGAATGAAAAAAGGTTCATGATTACTCGTATTCGTAGTGATCATGGCGGCGAATTTGAGAATGCAGAATTCAAGCAATTTTGTGACACACATGGTTATCTGTATGAATTCTCTTGCCCTAGGACTCCGTAACAAAATGGAGTTGTGGAACGTAAGAACAAAACTCTATCTGAAATGGCTAGAGTTATGTTAAACCAGTTTAGTCTACCTATGGGCTGAAGCTGTAAATACAGCATGCTATATTCTTAATAGGGTTCTAATTCGACCTATATCGAAGAAGACTCCCTATGAATTATGGTTTGATAGAACACAAAATTTTTCATATTTCAAAATCTTTGGTTGTAAATGTTTTATTCTTAATACTAAAGATAATTTGAGTAAATTTGATGGAAAGGCCGATGAAGGTATATTTTTAGGTTATGCAGCAAAGAGCAAAGGATATAGAGTCTTCAACAAAAGAACCATGATCATTAAAAAATCTATCAACGTCAAGTTTGATGAGCTAAATCAACACTTAGACGATGATGACAATAAAGACATAATCGCACCAGTACAGCTACTGCAAAACCTTCACACAAAGATGCAGAACCAACACATCAGGCATCAGATGAACCTCCAAACAAAGAAGTCGGAACTAGCAATCTTGAGACTACACCAAAAGAGATGAGATTCTTGGCTAATCATCCAAAGGACTTGGTAATTGGTGAGATTATCAAGGGTATAAGTACTCGTTCCTCTAATAAAGATATAGCTTCTTGTGTTGCTTTTGTCTCACAGTTTGAACCCAAAAATATTGATGAAGCATGTAGTGATAATTTTTGGTTAGATGCTATGAAAGAGGAATTAAACCAATTCGAACATAATCAAGTTTGGAAACTTGTTCCCAAGTCCATTGATCATCCGGTCATTGGCATCCGATGAGTATTTCAAAATAAATTGAACGAAAATGATTTAGTGACTCGTAATAAGGCTCGACTCGTAGCTCAAGGATACAATCAAGAAGAAGGTATCGACTACGATGAGACTTATGCCCCAGTCGCGAGATTAGAATCCATTCGCATGTTATGTGCATTTGCATGTTTTCATAATTTTAAGTTATTTCAAATGGATGTCAAAAGTGCTTTTTTAAATGGTTTTATAAAAGAAGAAGTTTATGTAGCTCAACCACCCGGTTTTACTGATTTTAAATTTCCTGAATATATTTTTAAATTGAAGAAAGCCTTATACAGTTTGAAACAAGCCCCTCGTACTTGGTACGATCGTCTAAGCTCTTTTCTACTTGATAACAGTTTTTCAAAGGGAAAGTTTGACACTACTTTGTTTATAAAATCTTTGAATAACAATATTCTTTTGATTCAAGTCTATGTAGATGATATTATCTTTGGATCTACTGATGAATCTCTCTATCAAGAATTTTCAAAGTGTATGCAGAATGAGTTTGAAATGAGCATGATGGGAGAGCTGAAATTCTTTCTCGGACTGCAAATCAAACAAACTAACAATGAGATGTTCATAAATCAAGCAAAGTACACAAAGGATCTATTAAAGAAGTTCGACATGGAAGCAGTCAAGCCACTTAGCACTCCAATGGCGACTTCAACCAAGCTTGATATTGATGAACAAGGCAAACCTGTCGACATACGTAAGTATTGAGGTATGATCGGTAGCTTACTATATTTAACTGCTAGTCGACCAGGCATTATGTTTAGTGTTTGTTTATGTGCACGCTTTCAAGCTAATCCTAAGGAATCACATATGTGTGCAGTTAAGCGTATCTTCAGATACCTTAAAGGCACTTTTTCTGTCGACTTATGGTATCCCAAAACTACGTCATTTGACCTAACCGGTTATTCTGATACTGATTTTGCTGGATGCAAAGTAGATAGAAAAAGCACCAGCGGCACATGTCATTTCCTAGGAAAAACTATAGTCTCTTGGTTTAGTAAAAAGCAAAATTCTGTTGCATTATCAACAACCGAGGCTGAATATATCGCCACTGGACGTTGTTGTGCACAAATTTTGTGGATGAAACAAACTTTAGAAGACTATGGATTGCATTTTACATACATACCCATTTTCTATGACAATACTAGTTATATTAATTTGACTAAGAATCCAGTACGTCACTCTCGTAATAAACATATCGAGATTAGACATCACTTTCTTAGAGATCATCAACAAAATGGAGATATAGACCTTGTACACAGAATCAATTAGCTAACATACTCACAAAACCTCTAGCGGAAGATCGTTTCAATTATTTACATCGAGAATTAGGAATTTTAGATATCAATAATATTAATTAATTTTGTTTTATTAATTATTTATTCGATACTCGATAACTGTTTTCGAGACAAGCCTAAAAAGAGTCTGTCTGTCACCACGACTACGATCGAAGTGAAGCGGTACTTAAGAGTTCCCCGGTGAACCTCCGTTAGCTGGGACAGTACTCCTACAGCTAATCTGAGACAAATGCTGAGTAAAGAATAGTAATTTATAAAATAATATTAATTATATTATTTTGAGATTTAAAATTACTAAACTTTGAATTAAACATTTGAAACGAATTAATAAAAAAGATGTGGCCCCATCATTATTATTTTTGATATATATATATATATATATATATATATATATATATATATATATATATATATATATATATATATATATATATATATATATATATATATATATATATATATATAGCCAGGCAACCCTTAGCGAATTCGGCCCGAGTTCGGTCCGAATTCGGCCAGAGTTCGGCTGGGTATATATATGTACCAGCCAGAACCCGAGGCCCCCATCTTCTTTATTCTTCCAAACATCCTCAAACAGCAGCAGCCGTGCCTCCAAACCCTAGCTCTTCTCCACCCTTTATCTTCCAATCCGTGTGGAGATCTTCGTCCAAACTTTGGATTCGTGCGAAGAATTTTGTCCTCAACAACATATCCAATTATTAGAATATATAATTCCTTCTCTCCTCTACTTTTCAATTCTTAGGGTTTCTAGAATTTTGGGAAAGAATACCTAAGTTCAATCCCTTCAAGAGAAAGAAGACTAATGCCAATGAAGAGGCATCGTCTTCATATCCGCATACAGATTGTCTCTTTTCTCCGGTCCAATCGAACGACGGTGCATCGAACGAGTTTTACTTTAAAACTTCTGACCAAGCTTTATTGTGGTATGTCGATTTCATTATGCGTACTATTTGTAACGGATCACCGATTAAATGGACTGTCTTTCCCGATCACCGCCTTTACTTTGAGGCATTAGGGTTATAACACTTTGTCACCTTACAATTTCCTATTGCTACTAATGCCATTAGATTATTCTATTGTAATTTCGTGTTAGACACTTTTACCGCGAAAACACATGTCGGAGGGATCGATATCGAATTCATTGATGAAACGTTAGCGAAAATTCTTGGTATTCCAAACGAAGGTGCCCCGCTCGATGACATCACTGATTTTGATTTTTCCAATGGTACAACTCTTATTAGTTTTAAGAATCAGCTTTGTGCGCCCGTACGCGCTCGTCCTGGAAAGTTTAAGGCTAATAACTTGAACTTGTTTAACTACGAATTACATCGCATCATCTATTCAACTTTACTTCCAAAATCCACTTCCAAAGATGATGGCACTGCACTTGAGCTTTCTGCTCTATATCATATTCTTAAGGGGATTCTTTTTTCTGCCCCTAAGACTATCATTCAGATGATGTGTAGATATCGCAGAAGAGACCGCAACCTCTCTTATGCGATGCTCATCCCACACATCTTTTAGATATTTGATATTGACCTATCTACTTGTGCTGTTGACCCTGAACCCAAGTTCCTCAAACTCTTTCGTCGCAGCATTGCTATTGTTCCTCCACCTACTGCACCTGCTCCTCCTGTACCTACTCCTATTTGAGGGTATTCATCAGCAACTATCAGATCTGCAGTCCTTTTATGTTGAGACTTCTAGGGAACATGAGTTTCGTGATGTGACTCGGTTCCAGGCTATTGCCAACTCCTTCGCCGATTTGAGATTTGTGCAGACGGGTCACTCTGCTACCTCTCTACCTCGAGACTTTGTGCGTGAATTTTACGCTCTACGATGATGATGAGGATGATGACTTTTGAGATTTTATGATTTTTGAGACTGTTGTTTTTGTCTTATGTTTACTTAAAAATGCTCCGACATTCCAAGTTATTATTAGCACCTTTTATTTTAGTTATTATGTGACGCTTCATAGACATGGTTTTTATTATGCCTCACTTTAGCATATTAGTTTATTATTCAGCACTTTATTTGTTTCAGTTTTATTCTAACATTATCTCTCTTTCTGCTTCATATTAAAACTGCTTGTGACAAATAACATGCATGTGTTGTTTATACAATACCCTTTTAAATGTTTCTACCATGCCTGTGATGAATATTATATATATATATATATATATATATATATATATATATATATATATATATATATATATATATATATTGTTTTGTGTTTCTTCACTGTTTGTTACTTATGCATTTATTACGGGGGAGCTTGCTCTTTTGCAATTATTTTGCTAAGTGGCATCGGGGGAGAAATAGATCTAACATCTTCATGCATACAGGTTATGAACAATTTCTTTTGATACATTTTTGAATTGATCCAAACTCAGATGTTATATCAAACTCAGTTGTTATATCGGCAAGGTTTGTCAATTATCAAAATGGGGGAAATTGTTGGCCCATTGGTAATGGTGAAACTTGATTTTAATAATTGATCAAACTCTGTCTCGATATAAATGCAAGTCAATTCAGATGTTTACCTATGACATTTTGGACACTGCTCAACGATGGATATCAACTATGTTCAAGACTGAAGCCGTTTGCCATTCAGAATGTATTTCTTTTGAAGCAATATAATTTTTTATTTTATTGAGTCTAGGAATACATTGTACACCGAGTCGTACTGGCAAATAGGCTATCCAAAATCGTTTTTCAAAACTACCCTATCCTTTTACAAATGACCTACATTTTTGAAAAATATTATTTTTACAAAAATCTTCTGAAGGACTTTTCAAAAAGCCAAATTAATTTTTCTCAAAAATGAACTGGCAGAACCCTAACAGAACTCGGCCATAGTTCGGCCAGAGTTCGACCAAGATGAACGTTAGTGAACGTTTGATTTTGAACTTGGTCACCCTTCAGTTGCGGTTTGTTACAAAGATTTCTGTCCGAATTCTGCCCTAATTCTGTCAGAGTTCTGTCTTTGGAAAAACTATAAATAGAGAATTATTTCGATCATTTTAAATCACCAATTCACTTCCAATCTCTTCTCTTTTAAAGCTTATATTTCTTCCAAAGAGTTCTAAAAAACTTATATTTGTTGCGAACAAGTGTGCCACGCCTTGTTCTTATTTGGTTGTAGGTGTGGTTCACTACTTCGATGATAAGATATTGAACCTTGTTGTGGTTCGGATACTATATCGAATTTGTGGCATGAAAAGATACTTTATCATGGATTAGGGTGCCATCTCATGTCCTAGTTTGGTTGGGGAGATGGTACGCTAATTCAAGGTTGGAGTATTGGACTATATCATGATCTGATTGACTTATTGTTGAGCACTTTATATTCAGTTATATGGCATATTTTTCTGTATCGTGTTACGTCCCTCTGAGGACCTGGTGATCTCTCCAGGTGGGTGTTTTCTTGAGTTTTCGTAGGTATCCCGGCCAAGACCGTGATCTTCTACTTCCTATCGAAGATGACATGCTCTTGGATCATCCTTTGCTGCTCGTATTCTTATTTTGCTATTTCTTTCTTTCTAGTTTTATGTTGGTAGTCGATTTGTCTCCATCCATCCGCATGTACAATGACAATTCATATTTGATTTATAATATCTTATTTCTTTTATATTGTGGATGAGATTAGTTTGTCGCGATTATGCTGCATTTACAGCTTACGTATATTTATTATACAGTTGGCATATTTACGTACCTAGTCCTTCATATATTGGAACTGGGGTGTTTCATCTACCTTTTTTGTAGACAATTCAATACACTTCTGTAATAGCAACTGATATAAAATTGCTCCACCAGCAAATATCATCACATAGCCCGAAGTTGATCACCTCGTGTTTATATCTCCAGCAATCATCAATATATCCGACCAGCTTCGGTTCGTCCCCCCAAAATAAAAGCTTCCAATCAGCCGTGCCTTGAAGGTATAGAAGAAACCACTTGACCACACTCTAATATACCCTTATTGTATTGGAAATACACCTACTAATTGTGCCAACTATGTAAACTATATCTGGTCACGTACACACCATAGCACATGTGAGAATCCCCACTGTTGAAGCATATAAACCCGCTTCATATCTTTTTTTTCGTCCTTGGTAGATGGACACTGCTCTGTAGTAAGCTTAAAGTAAGTTGTAAGGTGGTTGCTCTCTTTCTTTGACCTGTCTATCCGAAATGCTGAAGTACTTGGTGAATATACTAATTTTCAGATAAGCACAACAACTTGGACTCTCTCTCTATTGATCTAAATCCCAAGAATAGCCTTCACTGCATCCAAATCCTTCATAGAGAAGGCCTCAACCAGTTGTGCTTCATCACCGCTATCCTAGGGACATTCTGATCCACCAATAGCTACATAGAGCAATATTATAATAAAATCATCCTCGACAAAGTACTTCACGAACACAATAATTCAAAGTCGTCTATGCATAACCATGCTATCCCATAAATAATTTAAACTTCTTGTACCACTGCTCGAAGCCTACTTCAGACCATACTAACTCTTTCTCTACTGGTAGACTAAATGTGATATGCCTTTCTCATAGAATCCATATGGTTGCTCTATGTATAACTCTTCCACTAAATTACCGAGGAGGAATGCCATAATCACGTCCATATACTCAACATCTAAGTCAAAACTGGCTATTAATGCCGGAACCAATCAAATAGGTGACAACAAGACGACCGATGAAAAGATCTTATCAAAATTCATGCCCTTTTGCTGACTATAGCCATTAACTAACATCCCCGCTTGCTTTGTATCGAGGGCGAGTAGCATCTTCCATCTGCTTCACTCTGAATATCCATTTATTCTCCAAAGCCTTCTTACCCTTTGACAACTACACCGACTCATAAGTGGAGTTTGCGTGTAAGGAACTCATCTTCTTCTGCAGGGCCTGTATCTACATCCGCTTATATTCGTCTTCAATCGTCTCTATAAAGCTTTCAGGCTCTTCCCCCATAAATCAATAGCACGTACTCATTTGGCGAGTACCACGTGGATGGTCGACGATCTTTTATGCTCCTTCTCTGTGGAACCTTTGGTACTGGCAATGTACTGATAGCATTGTTCCTTCATGAATTACCTCCTTGACTTGCTCATCCTTCTGTGGGTTACCTTTAACTCCATCAATAGGCTAATGATCAAGGCTAGAAGATCTCTGTTGTCTTCCCCAGAACTAGATTCTCTGTATTGTCCTCTGAAAATAGCTCGAAGCGTGATGTCTATAACTCAGACAATTCCTCAGCCTTAAAAGGCATCTCGAAATCATGAGTATTGTTTATGGTCTGACCCTTAACAAATACTACATCCCTAATTCTATAGTTCTTTCTACTGGGTCATGGAGTCCGTAGACAAACATATCCCGACCAAAGCCAATAAGAATGTAATGCTTCATCTTCGGCTCAAGTTTGGATCTATTGTCTTTCGGTACATGCACGAAGGCCTTACAACCAAACACTCGGAGGTGACTGTATGATGAATCCTTGTTGTACCATATACCTATCAGGCACATGACCTACAAAGAAAAATCCAGAGATAAACTAATAATATATGTAGCCGTATTGAGAGACTCACCCCAATTACTACTTGACAAGTTTGCTTCTAGCAGCAAACATTGTACCCTTTCCATCAATATCTTGTTCATACGCTCCGCTATAACATTAAGTCTTCTGATGTTGAATATCCCTTTCTCTTTGTAGTAAGAATCAAAGAGACCAGGCCGCCATTATCGAACCGAACACATTTTAACTTCTTCCCCGTCCCCCTTTCCACAAAGGCCTGAAACTCTTTAAAAGTAGGAAGCACATGATCCTTGGTCTTTAAAGAGTACATCCAAACTTTTCTTGAATAGCCATCAATAAAAGTCACCAAGTATGAAGTACCACCAATAAATTGTTTCTTTATTGGACCGTAGACTACTGAGTGAACTAGCTCGAGAAACATCAGCTTCCTTGAAGATGGGTGACTTTAGAAAGATATCCTATTTTGCTTTTCTTCCAAAAAATACGTGCATTTCTCCAACTTTGTAGACTTGGCCCCATAATCAATTTCACGTTCACCAGGTAACTCGTTCCCTTTTCGCTAATATAGTCGAGACGCTTGTCCCACAACTCGGTAGATGCATCATTGACTGTGTTTACCTCGTGTGCCACATATGCCCTCTTTTCTATATAGTAGAGACAAAACTTCTTGCTTCCTCTGGCGATCACCATCAAACCTCTAGATAGCTTCCACTAACTGTTCCCAAAAGGATTGATGAATTCCTCATCATCCAACCTTCCAACCGACACCAGCTTGAAACTGGTATCGGGGACATGATGAAAACTTTTGAGAACAAGAGTATCACCTGTATTTGTTCTCAAATAACAACATCTCTTGACACGTCTCTATTGCCCATATTAAATACACCACAGTCTTATGTCGTGTAAGTAACAAATAGTATCATGTTGTGAGATATATGCGTCGAAGCTCCTGAGTCCAAAAGCCAAGAATTGTCATGGTAGGTGAGGTTCATAACTACCTCATCACTAATAATGATCACATTTCTTCCATGTAATGTGGTAAACGTTGTTGTGTTCTCACTCTGTTTTCCCTTGTCGCCCTTTCTTAAATAAAATAGTTTTACTTGATGTGGCCCTTCTTACCATAATGATAGCAATCAAAGTCCTCGTACCGACCCTTTGCCTTCTCTTTGCTCTTGTCTAAACCATCGCTTGGACCCCGACTTTACTCATTTCACAGTTCTCTGAATTTAGTGCCTCTGAGTGGGATATTGATGACGTACCCTGATATCTTCTCTGCATCTCTTTATTTAATACCCCACTCTTGGCGAACTCTAGCCTAACCATGCGTTTTGGAGTAGAAGACATCATGAACACTCGTACGATCTCCCACGAGTTTGGCAACGTACACAGCAACCACATCCCCTAAACTTTGTTGTCAAACATTACTCCCATGGAAGATAACTGGTCAAGCATTCCCTGGAGCTCACTAAGGTGATCCATAGTAGACGTACCATCTTTGTATCGTAGATCCTTCATTTGTTAGATCAGGAACACCTAGTTTACATTGGTCTTCTTTACGTATAAAGATTCTAACTTCTTCTTAACAGTTCTTACGTGCTCTATATTAGCAACATAATTGTATATGTTCTCATTAATGAACTACCGCATATACCCATACACCTATATATGCTTGAATTTCTAGTCCTCTTTAGATATATCACTGGGCATCTTGAAAGCAAACATCGAAAGATGCAGCTTCTTGATGAACAACAAATCTTTCACCTTGCTCCACCAAAAGTAATAATTGGGACCGTTTAGGTTTACCATGTATCACGTCCCGCTTCCTAGATTTAAATGGTGACGTCATAAACACGCGACGAATTCGCGATTGTTGCCCATAATCATTAGAATGGAAAATACAAGGACTTACATTTCATTACAAATATTGTAACTATTATACATGAAACCTTTTCTAAGGATAGAATGTCCTGCAAGTTTATTACAACAAGGTAATTCACATAAACTAACTACAATAGTACGGTCATCTCTTGAAAGTCTTCGGTTAACTATTCCGCGACGTACATCGGTAACGCCTCGGCGGGAACGTCTTCTTCTTCTCCTAGTAGACAAAATACTAGGTCGTTTAGAAACGACGAACAAGTCCTCGGCCAAGAACGATTAAGAGTAAAAGAAATATGAAATGAAATGAGACATAATAGTTTTGTAAGGTACTTTTCATTGAAAAGAAATATCATATTAATGTATGAGTATCATGTTCCTTTTATCTAGATAGGTGTCATGAAATGAAATGCAAAAAAGGAAATAAACCTAACATGGAATGCAATATTGGAGAACAACCCCTGAATATTCAACTAAATAATTTTCCATCAACAATCTCGTTAACCTGGGATCAGGCTATAAATTTGGCGGCACGGCGCTTAGTATCCATCCTGGAGCCTCCCTTGGGCTTAACAATCACCTATTCGATGTTACTGTCGAAATAGATGTAATAATTTGGAGCCTCCCTTGGGCTTAGTTTGCCTCCCTTGAGCAAACAAAATAAGAGCCTCCCTTGGGCTTAGTTTGCCTCCCTTGAGCAAACGAAAATACGTGAGCTAAGCCTCACAAACTCGATTCGCATGGCCTTACGAACGAGTGGAAAATTTACTGATCAGCTTTTTTAAATTAATTATGCTATGGGACTATTTAGGAATATCCTGGTTGTTCCCTGCCCAATGCTTCCTAACTGTTACTAAGTACCCTTCCTAAATAATTTTAGGTCTTAAGTACTAATCCGATATTTTCTGAAAGTCAGGAATTTGACTATCTCTTGAAATTTTCAAAAATTTTGGCAGTCTCCTTTGTATAGGGTGACTCCAAAAATTCACAAGAGACAAATATATGATAAAATAAAAAATCGGGTTCGCCGACCCCTTCGGTGGAGAAACTCTCAACACCGGAACCATGCAAGTATATATATCGGGTTCACGAACCCCTTCGGTGGAGCAACCCTCAAAACCGAAACCACGCAAGTATATATATCGGGTTCGCCGACCCCTTCGGTGGAGCAACCCTCAACACCGAAAAACTCTAGCAATCATTATATATATAGAAATGTAATTGATTACTTACTTTCTTACCTTAGCAAGGGATTTTAGCAATTTAAACGAGCAAGCAAGTTTTCGGGACTATTGCGGCTTGCTAATTATAATCCAAGTACCAAAATTAAAGTTATTAGTAACACAAATTATATCAAATCTACTTCCATGTGTCATGACTTGTAAAACAATGTTATACTCCTTGTAACATTGACTAGGTATGTAAGAGAGTTAGAATTTCATGGATGTAAAGTTAACTTGAAGTATAGGAACTTGCAACTGCTTAATTTAACTAATTAACCATCTCAACGTATGTTATTTGATACATTTAACGTTTTGTACGGAATTATCAAAATTTCAAGATGACTATCTTAATATCATACGAAGAAGTATAAAGTTTATATATGCATACGTCACGTGTAAAGTTGAGTCCCTAATTTATGTCAAACTTGTAGTGTCCATTGGAATATAAGTACATGAATTGCATAGATAAAATATGCCAAGATATATATATATATATATATATATATATATATATATATATATATATATATATATATATATGTATGTGTGTAATGAACATAAGTATCCTTGCATATACGTATAAATTTCCTTGCAACTATATGTGTCCATGTATACCTAAATACACGTTTTTGTATTAACATTTAGTTCCAAAGAGTGAGTTTACACATAAATTTATTCACATATACCTATATATATATATTTATATATATATATATATATATATATATATATATATATATATATATATATATATATATATATATATATATATATATATATCAAAAAAATATATATATATATCAAAATTTGAAGTGTCCAATTGTGTTATATCCTACACATGGTGTCTATTTTATAGGTGTAAGCATTAGTTGTGACCATAATTAAGTTAAATTCAATTCCTTTGCCCATAGAACATGCCATCCTCAAAATATTGGATTATGCCATTAATCTTCAGAAATTTCAGAATTTGAAACTAACCATAATAATTCCGAATAAATAAGAAAATTAGTTTCATAGCAATTTCAAGAGAAGGGAGGGAGAAATGGAGGAAATGGGAGAGGACTTGCCTCGGGTTGGGGATGACCTAGGTTTCTTCACAATTTCCTAATTGAATCCAACAAATAATGGATTTATTTAGCAACCCTAACCTAAGTTTAAGTTAGAAAAAAAATAGAGATTGGGGAAAAAGAAGATGGTTTAGAACTTTACCTAGGGTTTTTTTGGAAGTGAAAGAGGAGGAGGAAGAAGATGAAGAAGTAGTGGGGGTGGTGGCCGGCGGGCGGCAACGGCGGCAGACGGGCGGCGGCGGCGGCAGGCTGGCAGTGGCGGCGGCAGGAAGTCCGACGGAAGCAACAGCAGGTGGGAGATGGAGGGAGGAAAGGAGTTTATGTGTGTGTGCGTGCATGTGTGTGTTGGAGAG
The DNA here is from genome assembly GCA_029216955.1 of Iris pallida. NCBI lineage: Eukaryota > Viridiplantae > Streptophyta > Magnoliopsida > Asparagales > Iridaceae > Iris > Iris pallida. The sequence goes on from JANAVB010044619.1 coordinate 8,266,551, forward strand.
GGGGGTCTCTTTAAAAAAAGTAGAAAAGGGTGAGGTGTCCCATTCTACCTCTAAGGAGACACATATCCCTCTTCTAGGGTTTTCCAAGGGACACATGGCTTGACATGTGTCATGCCATGGATGGGGTTTTTTCCCTTTTTTTTAAAAAAAAAATCTTAGAAGAAAAAAAATATTTAGAGCATGACAAGTCTACTCCCCTTAGAAAAATTTCGTCCCCGAAATTTGAAATAGCTAGTATAACAATTGATTACTAACCTGGCTTAGGAAATAGATACGAATATTGCCTCCGCATATCTTCTTCTTTCTCCTAAGTTGAATCTCCAGGATAATCCTTGCTCCACGCAACTCGTACTAATGGAATGATCCGATTACGGAGTACCTTATCTCTTCGATCCAAGATCCCAACGGGTTTCTGTTTTACCCGTAGTGTAGGTCCGATGGTGATTTCTGAATGGTCGAGTATATGGCTCGGATCCGACACGTATCTTCGTAGCTGGGAAATATGGAATACATTGTGAACTCCTTCTAGAGTTGGTGGCAAGGCAAGTCGATATGACATATTTCCTACTTTTCCAACATGTCGAAGGGTCCAATGTATCTCGGACTCAATTTTCCTCTGGTCCCAAATCTGATAGTTCCCTTAGTTGGTGAAATCTTCATAAACACGTGATCTCCTAGTTGGAACTCCAGTATTCTTCGATGCTTATCAGCCCATATCTTCTGTCTATCCTGGGCTGCTTGTAGGTGACTTCTTATTGCCTTAACTATATCCACAGTTTATATTACTAGTTCTGGTCCTAGTAATTGTCTCTCTCCTACGTCGGTCCAACATACCGGTAATCTGCACTTTCTACCATATAGTGCTTCAAAAGGAGCCATTTTGATGCTATCATGGTAATTGTTGTTATATGAAAACTGTACTAAATGTAGATGATCATCCTATGCTCCTCTAAAATCTAAAGTACAGGCTCTCAGCATGTCTTCTAGGGTCTGAATGGTTCTTTCCGACTGGTCGTCTGTTTGGGGATGGTAGGCGGAGCTATATTTCAGTTGAGTGCCAAGCTTTTCTTGCAAACTTTTCCAGAAATGAGAAGTGCACCTGGTATCTCTATCTGATACTATACTCACTGGTACTTCATGTTGACTGACAATCTGCTTCATGTATATTTCTGCCAGTGCCTCTGTCGACTGTCCAACTCGAAAGGACAGAAATCGAGCGAACTTCGTAAGTCTATCTACAATGACCCAGATAGAATTATTACCCCTTTGGGTCTTAGGCAGTCCTATCACAAAATTTATTGTGAGATGCTCTCATTTCCATTCGGTTATAGGCAAAGGCTGAAGAAGTCCTGCTGTCCTTTGATGTTCTACTTTCACTTGTTGACAGACGAGACATTTAGCTACAAATCTGGGAATTCTTTTTTCATTCCATGCCACCAAAATGTTTGTTTCAAATCTTTATACATTTTAGTGTTGTCCGGATGAATAGAATATTATGAGTTATGAGCTTCTGACATAACCTTCGTTCTTAGATCTCCACTGGGCACACATAGTCGATCTCAGAATCTTAATGATCCTTCCAGATGCTTCCTTATCCCCGTCTGGAGCCCTGCTTCTGTTTGTTTCCAAATTTTTTGAAGTTTTGAATCATTTTGCTTCCCTTCCATAATTCTGTCTATTAAGGAGGATTGCACTTGTAAGTTTTTCCATATTCCCTTGGTTACCGGGCATACTACTTCAATTCCCATTTTTCATAAATCCTTATGGATTTCCTTAGGTATATTCATAAAGAAAGCTTCGGGCCTTCTACTTAGAGCATCAGCCACCTTATTAGCCTTGCCCGGGTGATATTCTAGCTCCATATCGAATTCCTTCAGTAACTCCAACCATCTTCTTTGTCTCATATTAATCTCCTTTTGTGTGAAGACATATTTTAAACTTTTGTGGTCTGTGTATATTTTGATTCTCTCTCCATATAAATAATGCCTCCATAACTTGAGTACGAATACCACAGCTGCAAGTTCGAGATCATGAGTTGGATAATTCCTTTCATGTGTCTCTAATTGTCGGGATGCATAGGCTATGACTCTCCCATGCTGCATCAGTACACATCCCAGACCCTTACCTGATGCATCACTATATATATATATCTCATATCCACCCGAACTAGATGGTAATGCCAGCACTGGGGCTAAAATTAATCTTTCCTTCAATTCGTCAAATGCTATTTGACATTTCTCTGTCCAATTAAACTTTTCTTCCTTCCGGGTAAGACGGGTTAAAGGTTCTGCAATTCTTGAAAAGTTTTCTACAAATCTTCGGTAGTAACCAGCTAGTCCTAAAAAACTTCTAATTTCTGCTATGGACTTAGGTGTTGGCCAAGACTTAACTGCTTCCACCTTCTTTAGATCTAACGAGATGCCTTCTCCGCTGATAATATGCCCTAGAAATGGTATTTGGTCCAGCCAAAATTCATATTTACTAAGCTTGGCATATAATTGTTCCTCCCGCAGCATTTGTAGTACTATTCTCAAGTGTTTTTCATGTTCCTCTTCACTTTTGGAGTATATAAGAATGTCGTCAATGAATACAATCACGAATTTATCCAGATATTGATAAAATATTCGATTCATCAGGTGCATAAATATGGCAGGTGCATTTGTTTCCCCGAATGGCACAACTAAGAATTCTTAATGCCCATATCGAGTTCTAAATGCAGTCTTAGGGACGTCTTCCTTCTTCACCTTCACTTGATGGTATTCGGACCTTAGATCAATTTTTGAGAATACTCTCGCCTCTTCTAACTGATCAAATAGTTGATCAATTCTAGGTAAATGATATTTATTCTTGATGGTGACCTCATTTAAAGCTCTATAATCAATTACTAGTCGTAGGGTACCATCTTTTTTTTCAAACAATACTGGTGCACCCCATGGCGATGCGCTGGGTTAAATAAATCCTTTTGACAATAATTCCTTTATCTGTTTATTTAACTCGGCTAGCTCTTCTTTGTTTATTGGGTATATCTTCTTGGCTATGGGTGCTGCTCCAGGTATTAAGTGTTTGCCATTGATTGTAAAAGTACAGAACAATTATCGGAGGACTGAACTTAGACTCACAATACAAACTCGCTCGTACAAAGAAAGCCTAGGGACAAAAACCTAGGTACAGCAGTCTAAGTACGATTGTTTATTTTAGATTCTGGGGGGTGACGATAGAGGCTCGGGAAAGCGACGACCGCTCTGCCTTACTCCTTGGACGATCGATACGTAGCCTTGACTCGGGAAAGATCTGCTTGGTCGTTGACGAAGAAATGCCTTCTTGCTCTCTCTCTGATTGCTCTCCTGGCTTCTCTCTCTCTGTGTATATTCTCTCTCTGACTATGGAGGAAGTCTCTCTGTGTATACGTATTCTTCTCTGGTTTTTTCTTTTGTATATCTCTCTATATTATCCCTATTTATAAGGGAATGGCACCTTGCTATTTATAATAGTGGGGGCATCATTAGGGTTTGGATGATTACCCATTCTCAAAGTGGCGGCGGCCTGATGATTAACCAATCTGGACCATTAGTCTTGAACGTGAAAGATCTGGGCCGTTAATATGGATTATGCCAAATCCCATCAACAATTAATGCTGATTACAATAAATCTTCGTCATGATGATTTGCTGACATCTGCGAATCTTAATAAATAAATTTAATTCATTCTTCTGCCACGTGTCCCAGATTATTGGGATTTGGCCCAAGATTTGATTGACTTTAGGACACGTGTCCAGTCGTCAACGTTGAGCCGCATGAGGACTGTCGATGTTTGGGCCGCATGAAGGTCGTTATAACCGAGCCGCATGAATAGTCTCTATACTCAAACCGCATGAAGGTTGTCATGACCGAGCCGTATGGATATGTTCATGACTGAGCCACATGGGAGTCTTCATGGCCGAGCCGCATGAGAGTCTTCATGGCCGAGCCGCATGGATCTTTTTATAGCCGAGCCACATGGGGGACCTTCTTGGTTGAACCGTATAGGTTTCTCTGCATTGGCCGCATGAACTCGTTTATTCTTGGCCGCATAAGCTCGCCTCAAAACTTTGGTAGACAACGCCACTTTGAAGATTTTCCTTATTCCCGAAGTACTGCTTTTCGTGTCAGTCATTATGACAACTTTATGTCAGGTCTGTCACTTGTCAGGTATGTCAGCCGTCAGAGCATTAAATGCGTCCATACGTTGGGAACAGCTGTTTTTGAAGACCACGTGGCCTCTCTCTCTGGGCCGCATGGAGTTTACTCGAGCTGCCTATGTGCGTTGAGCTGCATGTCCATGTTGGTGACTTTTGAGCCGCATGATACTCTTGAGCCGCATAAAGCTCGTCTGATTTTGAGTCGCATGAAGCTTCCTGGGTTCTGTGCCGCATGAAGAATGTCTCATGACCGAGCCACATGAAGGACGTCTCATGATCGAGCCGCATGAGGAATGTCTCATGACCGAGCTGCATGAAGGACGTCTCATGACCGAGCCGCATGAGGAATGTCTCATGACCGAGACGTATAAAGGACGTCTCATGACCGAGCCGCATGAGGAATGTCTCATGACTCGCATGAGGAATGTCTCGATCTGCCCGTGCACTCGCTTTGTGGATCCGGGTATCCTGAACACACGAGTGTGTAGGTATCATGTTTGCTCTCTGATGCAGGGGCTAATAGAAACACTTGCCCTCGATCTTTGTTGGGAGACACTTGAGAACCACTCTGTCCGTTTGCCGCCGGCGGCTGGACACAGGCGGCTCTGTACAACTTTCCATCAGAGGCCCGCTTAGCGGGACGCTCTTGATGGTCAGAGGTTGGGACAGCTGACTGAGCCCGATGAGCCCGCGCTGCCCTAGACTTCTTCTACTTAGCACCCGAAGGTGCGTAATAGGAAGAGTCCAAGTTTGGAAGGAGGGAAGAGAAATTGGTGCCCTTTTCAAAGGAGGTAAGGGGGCTCTATTTATAGAATGGAGTAAGCCCTTTCTTCTTCTCCTTTCCGATGTGGGACTAAAAGCAATATTTTCCATGCTTCTATAGGACCCCCTTCAAAGTTTCTAAATTACAAATTTGAAACACTTTGAATAAGAAGCATGGAAAGTAGATTTGTTTAGGTGTGGCAATCCAATCAGAGGTAGCATGGACGTGATAGGTTTGGGTACTTCCGCTGGGGATTTTATGTGGACTTATCATCCTTGGCGTACCTTGGTTTTAGGTATGGATAATAAGTTGAGAGAGGGAACCATCATATTTACTCAGAGGTGGTATGGACGTGGTAAATATAAGGTTGATGGTAGAGCTTTCCTACTCAAAGGTGATATGGACATGGTAGGAGCGAACTCGAATGAGGATACATAGAACAACTCAGAGGTGCTATCAACATGGAAGTTCTATGCATTGGGTGAAAGAATGCTATGGAACAACTGGGCTCCGAAAGCATGTGATGATGAGGAAAGATGTGGATGTACTAAGGGACCTAGTACGACATTTGTGGTTAGCAGAGGACATTTGTGGGCCTATTATCCTTGGCATACCTTGGTTTTAGGTACGGATAATAAGTTTGATAGGGATACCTAGGACAACTCCGCGGTAAGGCGGATATGGAGGTTCTTGGTATCGGGCGAAAGAATACCATAGAGCAGTGAACAGTTTTCTGTTTTCTTTCACTGTTTTTCTTTTCTTTTTGTCAAGGGATGTGATCCCAGATGATGTAGTACTTTGAATTTTGAATAAATGAGCATGTTTTAACTCATCTTCTCTTTCTTGTACTTGTGGTGTTTGTGGAATTGGACCTGCTGGGGGATTATTTGTGGACCTGTTACCCTGGGCGTACCTTGGTTTTAGGTACGGATAACAAGTTTGGTCAGGATATCTGGAACAGCCATGGCAAAGTGGTCATGGGTGCTCTCGGTATTGGGAAAAAGAATGCCGTAGAGCAGCTGGGCTCCCGGGGCATGGTGAGATGGTGGATTTATGCTAAGAAGCTTAGCAAGGGATATTTGTGGACCTATTATCCTTGGCGTACCCTGGTTCAGGATATAGATAATAGGATGAAAGGAAACCAACATATTTGCTCAGAGGTTATGAGGACATGGCAAGCATGAGGGTTTTACCGTGGAATCTTCCTGCTCAGAGGTAATGAGGACATGGCAGGGGAGACTTCACGGAAGATATTCGTGGTCAACAGTGGACATTTATGGTCAACAGAGGACGTTTGTGGTCAACAGAGGACATTTGTGGTCAACAGAGAACATTTGTGGGCCTATTATCCTTGGCGTACCCTGGCTTAGGATACGGATAATAGGATGAAAAGGAACCAACATACTTACTCAGAGGTAATGAGGACATGGCAAGCATGAGGGTTTTTGTTTCACCGCAGAATCTTCCTACTCAGAGGTAATGAGGACATGGCAGGAGAAAACTCAACGGAGGATATTTGTGGACCTTTTATCTTTGGCGTACTCCGGTTATGGGTACAAATAATAGGTTGAAAGGGAATCGACATACTTACTCAGAGGTAATGAGGACATGGCAAGTATGAAGTTTTCTTCGACGGAGCCTTCCCACTCAGAGGTAATGAGGACATGGCAGGAGTGGGCTCAATGAAGAGGGGTACATAGAATGACTCAGAGGTAATGAGGACATGAAAGTTCTATGTAAAGGGGTGATTTGTTTTTGGCGGAAATGGAACGACTCAGAGGTAATGAGGACATGGCCGTTTTGGAAATTTGTGGATCTGTTACCCTTTTTGTGCACTGGAAGTGCGGGTAGTGGATCATGAGGGAGGATCCCTTCCAGGAAAAAAGTTCAGAGGTATGTTTATACATAACGTTCTCCCTAAAAGAGTGACCGGGATGTAAGTTCAGGCGACAATCCATAAATTTTGTGATCAAAGTGTAAGTTCAGAGGTACCAGCGGGTACATGACTTGGTAGTTTGGGATTTTTGTGGAAGGAGGAGGTGAGTTCAGCGGTACGAGAGGGTACATGACTCAAAAATCTGGAATATTATGGATATGAGTTTAACGGTACCAGCAGGTACATGACTCGGTGATCTGGAGAAAATGTGGATGTGAGTTCAGTGGTACAAGCGGGTACATGACTAGATAATCTGGAGTGGATGTGAGTTCAGCGGTACCGGGGAGTACATAACTCGCCAATCTAGGAAATTTGGAGGCGGAATGTGAGTTCAGCGGTACCGGAGGGTACATAACTCAATCATCAGGAATTTGTTTTTTTTTTTGGATGTCGTTTCGGACGTAATACTTCTTCAGGAAGTTGACGTTGATGGGCAACATGAGCAAGTCTCAGTGTGAGCAGCCACATACTTGGCCAGCTCCAACTCTTCTTCAGCCACCCCCTGTGTAAATGCAGACTGAGAGGATGATTTAGGCAACTTGATCATCAGGGGTTCAGTTGATGGAGTAGATCGTGGAGTTGTTGGCGGACTAGCGACCCCCAGTTTGGCACTTGACGTGGAGCGAGGAGTGGCTGGTTCACTAGAAGTGTCAGACCTTGCATCGAGGTAACGACCCTTCTTGGGAAGGCGTATCGTCAGTGGCCGATCGGAGGGATTGAGCTTCTCTGTTTGGGGTTGACCGACTCTCGGCAATCTGATTGTCAGTGGCCCTATTGTGGGTCTCGGCACTTGGCCGAACCTTGGCAGCCGGATTATCCTTTGCTCCTCCTGCGCTAAGAGGCTGATTGCGTCCTTCCATAGAGTGGCGGTAAGGGGTGCAGACTTGCCCGGTTTGTGAGCTTGGAGGTGGATCATCAGGGGTCCTTCTGATCCCGTGGTTGTCTCGGTATGAGTTTGTGCGTCTCCTTCATCAAGGTGCCTCTTCGACTTTTCGTATAAGCAGGAGTCCGAGTAGTAAGATTCGACCCCTTTGAAGGGATCGATATCAGCAAATTCTGTCTTCCCGAAGTCGTGTTTGTCGACGTATTTGAAGCATTGGTGTAGCGTGGAAGGCACGATCATGTAATCGTGTATCCAAGGGTGCCCCAAAAGGATGTTGTATGAAGTGTCGGCATCTATGACGTAGCAAGTGACTTCTGATTGGAGATCGCCAATCTGACATTTCAGACGGATCTTCCCGATTGGGTAGCTCCTGTCCGAATTGAACCCGCTGATGGCGGTATTTGTAGGGGTCAGGCGATGCATCGGAATGCGAAGATGATGCAGTAGTCCTTTTGGAATAATGCTTATGGAAGACCCAGGGTCAATGTGCATCCGGTCCACCTTTATGTCGCCGATGTAGCCTGTGTAGTACAATGGGCGATCGTGTAGATTAGTCTTGATGAGCATGTCTTGTGGAGTGAAGACGATGTTGGACATTGCTCCCGTACAGGCACTGTCTTGGAGGTTTGCGGGCTGATTTTCTCCCGTGAGGTTGACCTGAGCCAGGTACGCATCGGCATTTTGAAGTGCATCGCTCAAAGCTGTGCGGACATCCTTTGAGAGCCTCAGGAGTTCATATAAGGACAATTTGGCCGGTGTATTGGCCAATTGCGCCAAGATGTCGAAGTTATAGGGCCTCTCCAGCCCCTGAGATGTTTCCTTTCGGAGGGATTTATCGAAGCGAGTCTCCTTCGACCTAGGCTTGTCGGTCGTCGAAGGCTGAGCCGGTCCCGGAGCATCCGTGGTAATGGGCGGATGATCATCAGTCGAGTTTTCAGCCACAGGTTGAGATTGTGCTCCGGATCGAGTAACAACGGCCGTGACTTCCTCTTCATCTGCTGAGGTGGTACGGCAGGATCTGACTTTTCCACTTTTCTTTTTAAAAGATGGAGTGGACTGAGTTACCTCGTGGACTAGGTCCGGATGGACCCACATGATTTCCCCTCGTGAGGTGGTGAGGGGTACTAGACCAGCAGCTTGAGCAGGCGGGAGATTAGTAATCTCCATCGTTGCCAGAGGGATGGGTATAACCCCGTCCTGGGTCTCTGTTGGAGGGAAGCTGCCGAATTGTACGGACACCATGTTGGCTGCCACGGTTACCTCCTCAAAATCGATGGCCAGAGCGTTCGAATCGATGAGGTTTTGGATATATCGATTCAGTTGGTAGCAGTCGTGCGTAGCATGGTGGACGTAGCGGTGGTAATGGCAGAACTTTGGGTTCTCCAGATCAGCCGGCCGAGGCTCCCGTCTTGGTGGAGGAAGCTGAATCCTATCTCCTTGTATGAGCATGTCCAAGATAGGCTTGACGTGACCGTCTTCAAAAGAGTAAGTGATTTGAGGCCATTGTTTGTCCGCAGGTTACGACTCAGGCTTCTGGGCTGTATCGGCCACCATAGCCTGCTTGCCTCTGTTGTCCCGGTTGTTGGAGGGGCTACCCCCATTGTCGTTGGTGGTGCTGGGACACTTGCTCTTGTTCTCTCCCTCTGAGATATGTAATCCCAGTTGGCGAGCCTTCTTTAATCGTTCTTCGGCACTTGTAGCACTAATGATAAAAGCCTTCCAGTCCTTGAATTGACTCTCGCCCATCCAGAGACTGATTGTTGGGAGTAGTCTCTTTTGGCAAATTTCGATCAAGGAGGAGTCCGGGTTGCCAGAAGGTAACTTCATTGCGGTTTGACGAAACCGCTCAATGTAATTCCTCGTCAGCTCTTTCTCTCCTTGAATGACGTCCATGAGGGTAGACATCATGACGTCCTGCCCTACCTCATAGAACCTCTCCAAGAACAGGCGTTTGAAGCCAGCGAAGGAATGGATGCAATTGTCCGGCAGGTTGCGGTACCAATCGAAGGCGACTCCTTCCAATGCCCCAATGAATAACCGTGTCAAGATAGCATCATCATGGGGCAGATGGTCGGTAGTGACCTCGAAGTAAGTGATGTACCGACTTGCTGAGGTCTTGCCATCATAGGGGTTGATATTGAACGGCTTATATCTTGGTGGGAATGGAACATCCCTCTATTCAGCAGGATATGGTTGTCGTATTCTGAAGTCTTGAGAGTTTTCTCTAGCGTGGAACATGGCTCGGAGCTCTTGAACTTCTCTCTTTACTTCTCGGGTCTCATCTGTCGCAGTCGGAGCCGTTACTTCGGGAGGATTATTGCCCGGGTTTGGTGCCGCTGAATTCGAATCCATATTGACGCAGGGCCCGTGCTTGTTGGACCAGGCGTTCCCCCCTGCAGAGTAGGAAGGCCGCTTTGATCTCGTCTACAGATTGACCAAGGCGTGCATATGGCTCGAATGTCGATGCGTTGGCGATCATTGGAACTCCTTGATTGCTGTCCGTCATGAACACCGTCCTTACGGATGAGGAGTGATGGAAGGGGCGGTAGAGGATGTGCCCTCCGAGTCGTACCCGTGCACGAGAATCATCAGGATATGTGGGAATATGTTCTTTCTGGTTCGACTCGGAAGGAACACACCCCCGCTTCGAGCTTGCTTCGTCTAGGATGTCCTTGGGGACATCGGTGTCCTGTCGTACCTGATGGAGATCGTTTCCTCTCCGGCTCCTGGAACATTGGATTGTCTGGATGTTTGGGAGGAGTGCTACCCCCAGTTCCCTCAACCCCAGCATTGCAAACGACGAATTTCCTACCGCAGCAGTTTTCATCTTCGAACGGGTGTGTTGAAATACTCCAGTGGAGGATAATCCTTTAGACGACGGTTTCTTAGCTGCAGTAGTTGACACCTTTGGGCTGGAGATGCTCGTTTTCTTCCCTCTTCCCTTGGCGAGAACTTTCTGTGCGGACTTGCAGGAGACAACAGGAGGTGCCTCGTCTTCTGAGCTCGGGTGATGTAGTCTTTGGAAGACGGATGGCCGGTCTTCCGTCACCGCCGTGTTGCTGCTACAGCAGTTGACGATGATCTGGGTGCATTGATGTCCGTGTGAGGGCTCTTTACACCCCGAAGCTCCTTCTCTTTCCTTGCGTTTGTGGAGGATAACCTCACGCAGGTCAGAGGAACCACTTTGTCTGTTTGCCGCCGGGGGCTGGACTTGAGTGGTTTTATACAACTTCCCATCAGAGGCCCGCGTGATAATCAGCGGGACGCCCCGATAGTCAGAGGTTGGGGCAGTCGTCTGGACTTGATGAGCCTGCGCTGTCCTAGACTTCCTTCTTTTAGCACTTGTGGGTGCGTAATAGGAGGAGTCTAAGTCGAATACCACAGAGTCTGGATTATCATCCAGAGAATGATCAGAGTCAGGATCGCATGAAAGCCGGTCAAAAATTGATCGAGAGAAGCGTGGGACAGATGCTATACGACTAGCATTGGGTACCGTGCAGGCTGTCTGCATGCGGCTGTCTTTTGTTGTAGGATGAGTCTTTATGCGGTTAGGAGTCACGATCGTGCAGGCTGACCGCATGCGGTTGGCATCTGTGGCCGCATGGGTTTTCTGCAAGCGATTGACTTTAATAGCCGTATGAGTCTCATCCGTGCGGTTGGAAACTGTAGCCGCATAAGTTATGCGGCTGACAGATGTGGCCGCATGAGTTTTCTTTATGTGGTTGGCGGTTGTAGCCGCATGGACTTTCTTCCTGCGGCTAATACTCTTCTGCGGCTCGGATCGCGTAGAGTTCCTCTTTGCCCCTGCAAGTCCAGCATCATAGTATTTTTTTCTGCCGGACTTGGGGACAGCAGAGTTGTCTACGGTCTGAAGTGGGGCCGCAGGGGAGTCTTTCTCGCCATCTTGAGCAATAGAGAGCACCCCATCAAGGGCTTGCGGAGGAGCAAATGATTTTGGCCTCCACTCTTTGCGAGCCTTTATGGTGCGGGTGCGCTTCTGGACCGGGCCAGTGCTACCTTCAGAGAGCATCTCTTCGAACGCCTGTTGGTCGAAGCGTACGACCATCTTCTGTTGTGTAGAGCCAAGTTTGGCTGCGTCCGATTGCGTCACCAACCCCTCAGCCGTGGAGAAGTTAGTCCCCAGCAGAGTCGCCATCGTGTTTGCCATTGATTGTAAAAGTACAGAACAATTATTGGAGGACTGAACTTAGACTCACAATACAAACTCGCTCGTACAAAGAAAGCCTAGGGACGAAAACCTAGGTACAGCAGTCTAAGTACGATTGTTTATTTTAGATTCTGGGGGGGTGACGATAGATGCTCGGGAAAGCGACGGCCGCTCTGCCGTACTCCTTGGACGATCGGTACGCAGCCTTGACTCGGGGAAGATCTGCTTGGTCGTTGACGAAGAAATGCCTTCTTGCTCTCTCTCTGATTGCTCTCCTGGCATCTCTCTCTGTGTATATTCTCTCTCTGACTATGAGGGAAGTCTCTCTGTGTATACGTATTCTTCTCTGGTTTTTTTCTTTTGTATATCTCTCTATATTATCCCTATTTACAAGAGAATGGCACCTTGCTATTTATAATAGTGGGGGCATCATTAGGGTTTGGATGATTACCCATTCTCAAAGTGGCGGCGGCCTGATGATTAACCAATCTGGGCTATTAGTCTTGAACGTGAAAGATCTGGGCCGTTAATATGGATTATGCCAAATCCCATCAACAATTAATGCTGAATGCAATAAATCTTCGTCATGATGATTTGCTGACATCTGCGAATCTTAATGAATAAATTTAATTCATTCTTCTGCCACGTGTCCCAGATTATTGGGATTTGGCCCAAGATTTGATTGACTTTAGGACACGTGTCCAGTCGTCAACGTTGAGCCGCATGAGGAGTGTCGATGTTTGGGCCGCATGAAGGTCGTCATAACCGAGCCGCATGAATAGTCTCTATACTCGAACCGTATGAAGGTTGTCATGACCGAGCTGCATGGATATGTTCATGACTGAGCCGCATGGGAGTCTTCATGGCCGAGCCGCATGAGAGTCTTCATGGCCGAGCCGCATGGATCTCTTTATAGCCGAGCCGCATGGGAGACCTTCTTGGTTGAACCGCATAGGTTTCTCTGCATTGGCCGCATGAACTCGTTTATTCTTGGCTGCATATGCTTGCCTTAAAACTTTGGTAGACAGCGCCACTTTGAAGATTTTCCTTATTCCCGAAGTACTGTTTTTCGTGTCAGTCATTATGACAACTTTATGTCAGGTCTGTCACTTGTCAGGTCTGTCAGTCGTCAGAGCATTAAATGCGTCCACATGTTGGGAACAGCTGTTTTTGAAGACCACGTGGCCTCTCTCTCTGGGCCGCATGGAGTTTACTCGAGCTGCCTATGTGCCGCATGTCCATGTTGGTGACTTTTGAGCCGCATGATACTCTTGAGCCGCATGAAGCTCGTCTGATTTTGAGTCGTATGAAGCTTCCTGGGTTCTGTGCCGCATGAAGAATGTCTCATGACCGAGCCGCATGAAGGACGTCTCATGATCGAGCCGCATGAGGAATGTCTCATGACCGAGCCGCATGAAGGACGTCTCATGACCGAGCCGCATGAGGAATGTCTCATGACCGAGACGTATAAAGGACGTCTCATGACCGAGCCGCATGAGGAATGTCTCATGACTCGCATGAGGAATGTCTCGATCTGCCCGTGCACTCGCTTTGTGGGCCCGGGTATCCTGAACACACGAGTGCGTAGGTATCATGTTTGCTCCCTGATGTAGGGGCTAATAGAAACACTTGCCCTCGATCTTTGTTGGGAGACACTTGAGAACCACTCTGTACGTTTGCCGCCGGGGGCTGGACACAGGCGGCTCTGTACAACTTTCCATCAGAGGCCCGCTTAGCGGGACGCTCTTGATGGTCAGAGGTTGGGACAGCTGACTGAGCCCAATGAGCCCGCGCTGCCCTAGACTTCTTCTACTTAGCACCCGAAGGTGCGTAATAGGAAGAGTCCAAGTTTAGAAGGAGGGAAGAGAAGTTGGTGCCCTTTTCAAAGGAGGTAAGGGGGCTCTATTTATAGAATGGAGTAAGCCCTTTCTTCTTCTCCTTTCCGATGTGGGACTAAAAGCAATATTTTCCATGCTTCTACATTAAGTCTATAGAGAATTCTACAGCTCTATCGGGGGGTAGCACTGGCAATTCTTCTGGGAATACGTCTTTAAATTCCTCCACTATCCTTGGGAATGATTGCTCTACTGATTCTTTCAACATTACTTGAACTGGTAATTCAAACTTCTCTAGTTCTTCTATATTGAATTCATTTTGGTCTCGTACAAATTCATAAGACACTCCGTCATGAAGTTGAAATAAAACTTTCCCTTGACCGCAATCTATATTGGCTAATGTTGCGGTTAGCCAATCCATGCCTAGTATCACATCGTAGTTGCTTGTGGGAAAAACAAGTAACTGGGTTCAAAAAGCTCCTCCATCCAACTTTATGGGACATTAACTACATACTCGACCGAATTCTACCACTCCATTACCGGTGAGGACCTTTAACAGTTTAGGCAGAGGTTGGGATTCTATTTCACATTGTGATATAAAAGAAGATGCTATAAATGAATGAGTAGCCCCGGAATCAAACAATACTGATGCTGGATATGCAGAAACTAGAATAGTACCTGAAACTACTTCTCCCGGGATATTGGCATCTTTAGTCCCCATTATAAATGCTTGCCCTTGTCCCTTTTTCTTCTTGTTATGATTTTGGGCTTGACCTGTCCTTTGCGCTTGTTAGAACTTATACGCCTGAGGGACATATGGTGGCCTTTGCTGATTCCCATAAGTCATGACAGCCTGTGAGGTTGGTACCTGAATCCTTGGTTGAGGCTTGTTCCCCTGAACCGGAGGTCGATATCCTTGATTGAAGCCTTGTGTCATCGCTCCAATTGCAGGCAGCTGAGGGCACTGATTTGTTGGATGATTTTTCGCTCTACATCTCAAGCAAAGTCCCGACAATTTTTTACATACATTTTTCTTGTGTCCTGGTTCCTGGCAGTAGTTACAAATAATGAACCTATCTGGGTTACCATTTTGAGGACGCTTAGATGTTCCCTTCCAATGATTCTTATTGGAGGATGCCCCTTCCTCGAAGGTTCTTTTAGTTTGTGATGACCAGAAATGTTGCTCTTCTCTTAGTATCCTCTCCTGGTCTCGAACAGCTTCCATGACCTCAGAAAAAGTCAGACATTGATAAAATGCAATCCTGCTTTTCAGTTGGGTCCCAAGCCCTTCTAAGAACCTGGATATTTTTGTTTCTTCGTCAACTATCATATTTGGGGCAAACCGACTAAATCTGGAAAATTTTGCAGTATATTCATCAACTGTGCATTTCTCTTGTTTAACGTAGTTGAATTTTCGTTCTAATTCTATTCTTGCTGACTTAGGATAGAACCTCTCTTCAAACTTCTTCTTAAATTCAGCCCAGGACATGTCCTTATCAAAATATTCTGGATATTCGGCACTCCACCAGTATCCAGCAATATCTTCCAGCTGAATGCGGATTGCTGGTACCATATCCTCGGGTCGAATCTTTGCATCCTTCATCAAGCCTTCAATGGTTTTTAGCCATTGACCCGCTTCCATTGTATTTTCAGTTCCCTTAAACTTGGGTGGCCTAAGATCCCTGAAATCCTTTAGGGTCCCATCCTTTGTATTGCTAGAATTCTGTATTTGTTTCAATATTGAGGTATTGGTTGCATGGACAGTATTGGCATGCTGACTATTAAATTCTAGTATTTGTTGGAATAATCGAAACATATCAGCCACGGTTGGTTTAGCTGATACTTGAGGTGGTGGATTATTGGGTTGATCCGGGTTGTCCATATCCTGAAAAATTAAAAGACACAATCCTCAGAGAATATTTGACTCACAATATTTATTTATAACAAAGGTGTACAGCAAGAACCATATATATATATATATATATATCATCATGATGAGAGTAATTCAAAATGGTACATCTACTTCCAACTTAAATCTGCTTACATTCTTCTAACTTAGTCTACTCATGTCACCCATCATCCTAAAATGTGACACGATATTCTATTCAACTTCTACTAATCCATACTTATATATATACATCTGCTGATCCCCAAAATACAATACAATAGACAAAAGAGAAGGACCCCTTCTTTACTATATGCATGGTTAAGGTTTCTTATTCCACAGCCTCAATGAGGATCCTTTCCTCGGTGAGGATTTTGACCTCTGGGTGAAGTCTTTCGAAGTCGTCTAATGTGACCTCGTAGCCATGTAGTGCGATGTAGATACGGTTTGGATCCCGGACATAAAGTCAGTATGTTGTATTTTCAAAATACACTTCAGCGTCGTCCTCGATATCCCTGATAATGGGATGCCTGATTCCATAGAACACTTGGTAGACGTGAATGTCATACCAATCAGGTGCATTCTACATTATTCTGGCATATCGCTGGTATAGGTACAAAGTATAGTCACTCCCATCCCATTCCAGACTTGGCATGAACGGGTCCATACCTACATTCATAGTATCCATAAGTAAAAAGTACTTATAAGGAATACAGGAATACAAGAAAAGCATATTTAATTTATTGACAGTACAATATGCTTTTAAACTTTACATGCTTACTCATTTACATTCCAACTAATACATTCACACATTATTTACATACTGGGGATCTAGATCTACATTTTCCTTATGTTATGGATTTTTGCCTCTGGATATGTCTGCATCCATTCCTCCAGAGTACCGTTGCGATCGGTTTCTGGACCTTCAGAGGGTTCTGCCTTGATCAGGACATAGTAATTTACCGTATTATAATATTCTCTTCTTTCATCAACTATATCCATTACTACCGGATATTTTAGTTCGTAATGCACCCCGTAAGCTTATATCAGACCCTTGGGTGCTACTCGCTACATCTTCTTCATGAACGCGTCATATTCGTCCAAGCTGTGGCTGTCGTTCCCCAATCTTGCAAAAAGGGCAAATCGGGACATGATCTTCACCAACAATCTTTAGGTCAGTATTCCTTTAACTAAGATTAAAATAAATAAGTTAGATAGGAAAGAGGTAATCATTTGTTCAATGCTACTAACTATTGATACTACCTTCTTTAAGGCTTTCTAGGGTGTGAATGGGACTCAAGGTCCTCCTTATAATTCTAGATCTACGTCCTATCTGAACCTATGTTTCATCCAAGATTTTCTATTCTTGCAGACCTGTATGGGCCACCACTAAAAAGACGTGTCAAGTCCCGCTTCCCAGATTTAAACGATGATATCATAAACACATCCCCAGGCTACGCGCCGAATTCGCAATTGTCGCCCGTAATCATCAGAATAGAAAATACAAGGACTTACATTTTATTACACATATTGTAACTATTACACATGAAACCTTTTCTAAGGATAGAATGTCCTGCAAGTTTATTACAACAAGATAATTCACATAAACTAACTACAACATTACAGTCATCTCTTGAAAGTCTTCGGATAACTACTCCTCGACGTACAGCGGTAACGCCTCGGCGGGAACGTCTTCTTCTTCTCCTAGTGGACAAAATACTAGGTCGTTTAGAAACGACGAGCAAGTCCTCGGCCAAGAACGGTTAAGGGTAAAAGAAATATGGAATAAAATGAGACATAATAGTTTTGTAAGGTACCTTTCATTGAAAAGAAGTATCATATTAATGTATGAGTATCATGTTCCTTTTATCTAGATAGGTGTCATGAAATAAAATGCAAAAAAGGAAATAAACCTAACATGGAATGCAATATTGGAGAACAACTCCTGAATATTCATCTAAATAATTTTCCATCAATAATCCCGTTAACCTGGGATCAGGCTGTGAATTTGGCGGCACGACGCTTAGTATCCGTCCCATCCTGGAGCCTCCCTTGGGCTTAACAATCACCTATTCGATGTTACTGTCGAAATAGATGTAATAATCTGAAGCCTCCCTTGGGCTTAGTTTGCCTCCCTTGAGCAAACGGAAATACGTGAGCTATGCCTCACAAACTCAATTCGTATGGCCTTACGAACGAGTAAAAAAATTTCTGATTAGCTTTTTAAAATTAATTATGCTATAGGAATATTTAGGGATATCCTGGTTGTTCTCCTCCGCCCAATGCTTCCTAACTGTTACTAAGTACCCTTCCTAAATAATTTTAGGTCTTAAGTACTAATCCGATATTTCCTGAAAGTCAGAAATTTGACTATCTCTTGAAATTTTCGAAAATTTTGGCTGAGTCTTCTTTGTATAGGGTCACTCCGGAAATTCACAAGAGACAAATATATGATAAAATAAGAAAAACTGGGTTCGCCGACCCCTTCGGTGGAGCAACTCTCAATGCCGGAACCATACAAGTATATATATCGGGTTCGTCGACCCCTTCGGTGGAGCAACCCTCAACACCGGAACCATGCAAGTATATATATTGGGTTCGCCGACCCGTTCGGTGGAGCAACCCTTAACACCGAAAAACTCAAGCAATCATTATATATATAGAAATGTAATTGATTACTGACTTCCTTAACTTAGCAAGCGATTTTAGCAATTTAAACGAGCAAGCAAGTTTTCGGGACTATTGCGGCTTGCAAATTATTATCCAAGTACCAAAATTAGAGTTATTAGTAACACAAATGATATTAAATCTACTTCCATGTGTCATGACTTGTAAAACAATGTTATACTCCTTGTAACATTGACTAGGTATGCAAGAGAGTTGGAATTTCTTGGATGTAAAGTTACCTTGAAGTATAGGAACTCGTAACTGCTTAATTTAACTAATTAACCATGTCAACATATGTTATTTGATACATTTAACGTTTTGGACAGAATTGACAAAATTTCAAGATGACTATCTTAATATCATACGAAGAAGTATAAAGTTTATATATGCATACGTCACGTGTAAAGGTTTGAGTCCCTAATTTATGTCAAACTTGTAGTGTCCATTGGAATATAAGTACATGAATTGCATAGATAAAATATGCCAAGATGTATATATATATATGTATGTGTGTAATGAACATAAGTATCCTTGCATATACGTATAAATTTCCTTGCAACTATATGTGTCCATGTATACCTAAATACACGTTTTTGTATTAACATTTAGTTCCAAAGAGTGAGTTTACACATAAATTTATTCACATAAACCTATATATATATATATATATATATATATATATATATATATATATATATATATATATATATATATATATATATATATAAAATATCAAAATTTGAAGTGTCCAATTGTGTTATATTCTACACATGGTGTCTATTTTATAGGTGCAAGCATTAGTTGTGATCATAATTAAGTTAAATTCAATTCCTTTGCCCATTAACTTAATTCCTTTGCCCATAGAACATGCCATCCTCAAAATATTGGGTTATGCTATTAATCTTCAGAAATTTCAGAATTTGAAACTAACCATAATAATTCTGAATAAATAAGAAAATTAGTTTCATAGCAATTTCAAGAGAAGGGAGGGAGAAATGGAGAAAGAGGGAGAGGACTTGCCTTGGGTTGGGGATGACCTATGTTTCTTCACAATTTCCTAATTGAATCCAACAAATAATAGATTTAGATAGCAACCCTAACCTAAGTTTAAGTTAGAAAAAAATAGAGATTGGGGAAAAAGAAGATGGTTTAGAACTTTACCTAGGTTTTTTTTGGAATTGAAAGAGGAAGAGGAAGAAGATGAAGAAGTAGTGGGGGGTGGCGGCGGCGGGGCGGCGGCGCCGGCGGCGGAAAGTCCGGCGACAGCAGAAGCAGGTGGAAGATGGGGGAAAAGGAGTTTATATGTGTGTGTGTGTGTGTGTGTGTGTGTGTGTGTGTGTTGGCGAGGGGGGTCTCTTTAAAAAAAGAAGAAAGGGGTGAGGTGTCCCATTCTAGTCTCCTCCAAGAAGACACATATCCCTCTTCTAGGGTTTTCTAAGGGACACATGGCATGACATGTGTCATGCCATGGATGGGGGTTTTTTTCTTCTTTTTTTTAAAAAAAATCTTAGAAGAAAAAAAAATATTTAGAGCATGACACCATGTGCACTGGCTTTGTGTCTATGTTTTCTCTTTAGCTCGACTGTTAACTCTGGCACCCTTTGAAACTAAACCTCTGATACTACTATGTGGGTACCAGCAGAACCAAAATCTTTGATACCACTTTGTTCGGAATAAAATACGAAAACCATTCCCTCAATCCAAGAAGATGTGAGAGAACTAAAGTAAAGTGCAGAAACCAAATCGCTAAAATCACACAGAGCCAAACAAATACAGACACATTAATTTTTAGGTAGAAAATTATAATGGAAAAAACACAGGATGATCAGAGTACAATATTGAAAAGCCTCCACTATTATAATAAGAAATTACACTGACTCTTTACTATCTTCTCACCAATCTAAACATGATCACCACAACTGCATGAAAGAAGAAAACTTGATTACAGACTCTGAAGAACAAGAGATGACAAAAAAAATACCCAAAGTGATCTCTTCTTCAATTTCCTTCAGTCCTCTTTCTCTCTCTCGAAAGTTGCAAAAGCATCAACTTGCATAGACTTGCATAAATTAGGATTAAAATATACATATTTATAGTCCTCTCCATCCTATAACAAATCTAGACCATTAGATTTGATCCAATGGTATATAAAATACCACAAAACTCTCCCTGCCTCGACAAAACTGTACTTGGATTGGGTTCAACTTTTCAAGCCAGCATGATACTGCACAGTTCTGACCCCAGGGGACCGAACTCAGAATGATTTCCCCTTGGACCAAATTCGGTCCGATTTCCCCTAGATCTAGACAGAACTACCTTCTCCGATACTGCGAGTCTTCGATATGCAAATGTCACTCATCGCACTTTTCGAGCTTCTTCGACACACTGATAGTGCTTGTTGTAATTAAAGGTTTCTCCACATATAATTGAAACCGCACGCAACACCAACAATATCCTTGTCATAGGTGTGTTTTGCCTTTGGAAGCATTGCCCAGATAGTAAGGTGTATTGTTGTCCGTCAACTACTGACTTCCTACCGAGTGCATCGACTGACTTGAAGTAACAATAGTTGATGTCGATGTTGTGACAGTGATACTCACGCAGAGATGGTGTTGTCAAAACTTGGGTCTCTCTCATTTCAGACCTCTGTTCGACTAGATTGCATAGGAAGAAGAAGATGCGATGTGCTACTGGGCAGAGTTTGGCACGTAGAATATCTTCATGCATAATTTATGTGCATCAATTACATGGTCGCTTTGAGCATGACAAGAAGTACTATCTTCTGCAGCAATTACATGGTTGCCTTGATCACGACAAGAAGTACTATCTTCTGTGCATGAACCTTTTATGTGATAGAGCTGACCGTCTTTCGCGTGTAGGAGTGTTATATGAGCATTACACTAAGAAGTGTGCTTTTGTATTTTTCTGTCTATAATACCCATTCGTAAATGAACATTGTTATATATATGGTGCATGAACTTGGCAATACTGTTGGAAAAGAAATGTGAAAATCTTTCCCCAAACTAGAGAGTACCTGCAAGAGAACCGAGCAAAATAACGAATGAACCAAAACACCAAAACAAATCACGTAGACACAGAGAATTTTAACGTGGAAAATCCTTGCAGAAAAAACTACGGGACGATCGGAGTCCAACCCGTAGAAGCCTTCACTAATGAAATAAAGGAGTACACCCTCTACAAACTTCTTCCGATCCAAATCGGATCCCCACAACACTCAGGAGCAAGAATAATAATTATAAAACTACGAAGAACAAGGACGATGAGCAGATATTACCCAAACACGATCCTCCTTCGAAAATGGCCTTCAATCCTCCTTCTTCTCTTCCAAAGTTGCAATGGCACTCTTGCCTCTTTTCTCTCTCTTGTTCTTCAATGTTGTGTTGTGATTAGGGTTAGAAATAACCATGTATAAATCCCCTAATCCGCAACAAAACTTGGACCGTAGGATAGGATCCAACGGTGATTAAATCACCCAGAAAAATGTTTCAGCCCCGACACACAGAGTTCGGTCAGAACTCTGTCCTGGCACAGAGTTCGGTCAGAATTTTGTGTTCTGCTTTCAGCAAGGTTTTGGAACAGGGAGGCAGAGTTTGGCCATAACTCGCCTTTGGGGCAGAGTTCGGCCCGAACTCTGCCCCCCTCTCTCCAGCAGCTCCTCTGGCAGCTTCCGAGCTTCTTCGTTTTCTCCGACAGGTCTCGTCACCTCCCCGAGCTTCTCTGACACACAGATGACGCTCGTCGCACTCTGGGTCTTCTCCATATAGGTTGGGAACCCCACCCACTCCAACAAATCTCCCCCTTCACAACTATGTGGAGGAGGTCGTCATCCCGACGATCTGCCTACAGTACTCAAACTTTTCCCTCGGTAGAACCTTCGTAAGCATGTCCGCTCCATTGTCATCAGTATGAACCTTCTCAAGCGCCGCGTCCTTCTTCTCAACCATATCCCGTATCCAATGATACCGTGTCTCGATGTGCTTGGATCGACTATAAAATATCTGGTTCTTCATAAGGTGAATAGCACTCTGACTGTCGCAAAGCAAAGTATACTGCTCTTGCTTCGGTCCCATTTCCTGCAACAGCTTCTTCATCCACAGCAGCTCCTTACAAGCCTTCATCGACGTAATGTATTCTGCCTCCATTATCGACAAGGCAACACACTTCTGTAATCGCGACTGCCACGATACCGCTCCTCCGGCAAACATCATCACATAGCCCAAAGTCAATCGTCTCGTGTCTACATCTCCAGCCATATCAGCGTCGGTATACCCAACCAGCTTTGGCTCGTCACCACCAAAGGAAAGTCTCCAATCGGCAGTACCTTGAAGGTATCGTAGAATCCACTTAACCGCACTCAAAAGTACCCTTCTAGGATTTCAAAGATACTTGCTAACAGTGCCAACTGCATGAGTGATGTCTGGCCTCGTACACACCATAGCATACATAAGGCTCCCCATAGCTGAAGCATATGGAACCCACTCCATATCTTCCTTTTCGTCCTCCGTAGATGGATACTACTCCTCAGTGAACTTAAAGTGAGACGCAAGAGGGCAACTCACTTTCTTTGACCCATCCATACCGAAATGCTGAAGTACCCGATGAATGTACTTCTTTTGGGACAAATGTAGCAGCTTTGACTATCTCTCTCGGCTGATGTCCATCCCAAGAATAGTCTTTGCTGCGCCCGAATCCTTCATAGAGAAGGCCGTGCCCAGTTGGCGCTTCAACTCCACTATCCTAGTGGCATTCTGATCCACTAATAACATATCATCTACATAGAGCAATAAAATAATGAAATCATCATCGGCAAAATACCTCACAAATACACAGTGATCCGACGTCGTCCGTACATAACCATGCTCCCCTATAAACGACTCGAACTTCCTGTACCACTGTCTCGGAGCCTGCTTCAGACCATACAAGCACTTTCTCAACCGGCAGACCAAATGTGACTTGCCCTTCTCACAGAATCCCTCTGGTTGCTCCATGTTTAACTCATCCTCAAGATCATTGTGGAGGAATACCGTCTTCAGGTCCATCTGCTCGACCTCCAAGTCGAGACTGGCTGCCAATGCTAGTACCATCCGAATAGACGAATGCTTGACGACAGGCGAAAATATCTTATCATAATCCATACCTTTTTGCTGATCGTAGACTTTAACTACCAGCTTCGTTTTGTATCGAGGGCGAGTAGCATCATCCGTCTGCTTCACTCTAAACACCCATCGATTCTTCAAAGCCTTCTTGTCCTTTGGCAACCGTACTAGCTCATAAGTGGAATTGGCGTGTAAGGAACTCATCTCCTCCTGCATAGCCTCCATCCACTCCTGCATGTATTCATCTTCTATAGCCTCTGTAAAACATTCGGGCTCTCCTCCGTCAGTCAATAGCACATACTCACCCGGTGAGTATCTCGTAGATGGTCGACGCTCTCTGTCGCTCCTTCTCAATGGAGCCACTGGTGCTGGCTGTATACCAACAGTCTCCTCCCCTTCAAGAACTGCCTCCTCGGCATGCTCATCCTCATAAGGGACACCCTGACCACCATCAGCAGGCTGATGATCAAGGTTGGAAGCAACTCCATGTACTGGCTCCCCCATAATTAGATCCTCTATGATGTCCTCTGCAAACTGATCAAAGCAAAATGACTCTAACTTAGGCAATTCCTCAGCCTCAAAAGTCGTCTCAAAATCCTGAGTGTTAGTCATGGTCTGATCTTCGACGAATACCACGTCCCTGCTTCTGTAGAGCTTTCTTTCCACCAGGTCGTAGAGTCTATAGCCAAACTCATCCCGACCGTAGCCGACAAAGACGCATCGCCTCGTCTTCGGCTCAAGTTTGGACCTCTGGTCCTTCGGTACATGCACGAAGGCCTTACAGCCAAACACTCGTAGGTGATTATATGACGGCTCTTTGTCGTACCATAATTTGTCAGGCACATCACCCTGCAAAGGAGTACTAGGAGATAAATTAATAACATAAGCAGCTGTGAGAGGCACCTCACCCCAATAACTGCCCGACAAATTTGCTTCTGACAGCAAACACCGCACCCTCTCCATCAGTGTCCTGTTCATGCGCTCCGCTACACCATTGAACTGAGGTATCTTGGGCGGAGTCTTCTGGTGTCGTATCCCCTGCTCTCTGCAATAAGCATCAAAGGGACCGATGTATTCGCCGTCGTTGTCGGACCGAACACACAATAACTTCTTGCCCGTCTCTCTTTCAACAAAGGCCTAAAACTATTTGAAAGTAGGTAGCACCTGATCCTTGGTCATTAAGACATAGACCCAAACCTTTCTGGAATAGTCATCAATAAAAGTTACAAAGTAAGAAGCACCACCAATAGATTTTACCTTCATAGGACCGCAGACATCCGAGTGAATCAACTCGAGCAATATCGGCTTCCTTAAACTTGGGTGACTTTGGAAAGAGACCCTATTTTGCTTTCCAGCTAAGCAGAGCGTGCACTTCTCCAACTTTGTAGACTTGAGCCCTGGAATTACCTTCATGTTCACCAAGTAGCTCACCCCCTTCTCGCTGATATGGCCGAGCCGCCTGTGCCACAACTCGGTAGTCGCATTACTGACTGCGTTCACCTCATGTTCCCCCTGTACGCTCTCCTCCATATTGTAGAGACCGGACTTCTTGCTTCCTCTGGCAATCACCATCGAACCTCTGGAAAGCTTCCAATGACTATTCTCGAAGAGACTGAAGAATCCTTCGTCATCCAACCTTCCTACCGACACCAGGTTGAAACGGATATCAGGAACATGACGAACATCTTTGAGAGCAAGAACTGTACCCATCTTTATCCTCAAATGCACATCTCCAACGGCAATCGCCTTCGACACATCTCTATTGTTCATCTTTAATATTCCACAGTCACCTGTCGTGTATGTGGCAAATAGTGCCATATTGTGAGATACATGCGGTGAAGCCCCTGAGTCCACAAGCCAAGAATTGTCATCACAGGCGAGGTTTGTGGAAACCTCATCACCTACGACGATCACATCGCCTCCATGCATCGAGGCCGCCGCTATAGTATTTTTTTCTTACTTTCCCTTGTCGCCCTTCTTTTCTCTCTTCCAAGCTAAACAGTTTCGCTTGATGTGGCCCTTCTTGCCGTAGTGGTAACACTCTGAGTCCTCATAACGACCCTTGGACTTTCCCCTGCTCTTGTCTCTGCCACCACCTAGACTCCTGCTTTTGCCCCTTCCGTGGCTCTCTGAAACCAACGCCTCTGAGTGGTGGGATGTGGATGAAGTGCCCTGAGAATGCCTCTGTATCTCTTCATTCAGCACCCCGCTCTTGGCAAACTCTAGACTAACCATGCCCTCTGGAGCAGAAGCGATCATAGATACTCGTAAGGTCTCCCACGAGTTTGGTAATGTACACAACAGCCATAGTTTCTGAACCTCATCGTCGAACTTGACTCCCATCGAAGACAGTTGGTCAACCACGCCCTGGAAATCACTCAAGTGATCCGTAATAGACGCCTCATCTTTGTACAGCAGACCCATCATCGTCCGGATTAGGAACAACATGTTTACCCCGGCCTTCTTCGTGTACAAAGACTCCAGCTTATCTCATAACGTCTTCGCGTGCACAATATTGGCAACGTGATTGTACACGTTCTCGTCAACGAACTAACTGATATATCCGCACACCTATATATACTCGAATTTTCAGTCCTCCTTGAATTTATCACTGGACTTCTCGGATGCAAATATGTGCAGATGCAGCTTCTTGACAAGCAGCAAATCTTTCATCCTGCTCCACCAATAGTGATAGTTGGTGCCATTCAGGTTCGCCATGCACACCGGCTTCGCGTCCATCTCTCCTCTCTAGTTTTCATGTCAACTCCTGACGCCCTTCTGAATTTTAGAACCTGTCTTTGATATCACTTTGTTGGAAAAGAAACGCGGAAACCTTTCTCCAAACTAGAGAGTACCTACGAGAGAACTAAGCAAAACAATGCACGAACCAAAAGACCAAAACAAACCACGCAGACACAGAGAATTTTTGACGTGGAAAACCCTTGCGAAAAAAACTACGGGACGATCGGAGTCCAACCCAGAGAAGCCTTTACTAATGAAATAAAGGAGTACACCCTTTACAAACTTCTTCCGACCAAATCGGATCCCCACAACACTTAGGAGAAAGAATAATGATTACAAAGCTACGAAGAACAAGGACGACGAGTAGATATTACCCGAACACGATCCTCCTTCGAAAATGACCTTCAATCCTCATTCTTCTCTTCCAAAGTTACAATGGCACTCTTGCCTCTTTTCTCTCTCTTGTTCTTCAATGTTGTATTGTGATTAGGGTTAGGAATAACCATGTATAAACCCCCTAATTCGCAGCAAAACCTGGACCGTAGGATACGATCCAACGGTGATTAAATCACCCTAAAAAATGCTTCAGCTCCGGCACACAGAGTTCGGCCAGAACTCTGTCCTGGCACAGAGTTCGGCCAGAACTCTGTGTTTTGCTTCCAGCAAGGTTCTAGAACAGGGAGGCAGAGTTCGGCCAGAACTCTCCTCTGGGGCAGAGTTCGGCCCGAACTCCGCCCCCCTCTCTCCAACAGCTCCTCTGGCAGCTCCCGAGCTTCTTCGTCTTCTCCGACTGGCCTTGTCATCTCCTCGAGCTTCTCTGACACACAGACGGTGCTCGTCGTACTCCAGGGTCTTCTCCACATAGGTTGGAAACCCCACCCACTCCAACAAATAGTGGCTCTTCGTTGCACTCGTAACTTTGCGTGCTGTGAAGCATAGTACATTTTCAAAGAAAATGTTGCCTAAAGTTTAAGGTGCAATTGGCTTCGATTCAAAGTCTTTTACTCCGAGAAGCTTCTGTTGCATGTGTGAACACTGCACAGCCGAAAACATTTCTTTGCATAAATATATTTTTCAGTATTAAGGGTGATTTTTTTTTACTATAGAGCTTTTATATAAGGAAGCTCCCTTATGGCTGACTTTATTATTGGCAACAATTCTCCTACGTAGATACTAAGCGCAGAGATCGTGCAAGACAGTACTGTTTTGGGCATGTTTTCCTCGAACACTATACTGAGCATGTAAGAACTTGTTTGGGTGCTCATTAGCTTATTGACTGGCATCTTATTGTTTTCCTATGTCGGATTTAGTGAGACTTGTGCTTGAATTATTGCGAGAGCATCACAAATCCTTAAGCGGTGAACTTGCGTTGCTAATGACTTTATCCAGCAGGCTGTGGATAGGAAGCATTGGAGTAGCATTATCTACGAGAAAATCCTCGTCCATATGAGAGCATGATCATTATTTTGTCATCAGCGGCATCGAGAAAGGATAATTGGGGCTTGGGGAGCTAAGCTCTACGAGTGCTCTGTTCTTTCACTTTCGGGGGCTTGAGCTACCCTCTGACCGCAAGTCTTCGAAAGCCTGGTGGTCGAATTTGACAACTAGCATCCCTTGAATTGTTCCCATCAATGACATACCATATTGCGCTACCTCCTTCTCTTCGGTAAAGAAGGATTTTTCGAACAAAGTCGCCATTTTGTTTACGCTCAGAATATGGAAGGAGAATCGATATGACCTTTATTTCCTTTCCAAAAAAAACTTACAAATGTATAAAACGAAAAGAATTCCTAAATACGAAGGCTCTCGTAATTTTTACAAGCGAATCGCTCTATGTAATAAAAAGATTCAAGGGATAGGATAGAGGTGGAGATATGATCAGTGCGTGAATGCTTTACTCCGTTGGTCGTCTGGTACAGCTTATAGGGGAACAATTGTCAAGTCTCGAGCACCAAGTACCGTGGAGAAGAGATAGAAAGAGCACTTGCTAAGTCTCGAAATCCAAACACTACGGAGAAAAGAAACTTCAAGCTCCAACGCTGTCGAGGAGATGTAATAGCCAATCTCGAGATCCAACATTGGAGAGAAGAGGAACTTGAAGCTCCAAACGTTGTGGAGAAGAAGGGCTAGGAGCAAGTGTACTCCTGGTTCAAGGACCAACACTTTTATCGCTTTGGAAGCACCAATGCGAGGCTATTTACAGCCACTTGGATTTTCGAGATGAAATGCAATAATTTCATTTTTTTTTACTTATAAAAGTACTACTATATACGCATAAGGTTTGTGCCTTCACTGGGCACAAAGCTGGACTTGACATGAGTGTTAGCCAACATCTACACGCGACATGTGTCACTAGTTAATTCTGTCATTAATGTGACGTATGTTTTATTATAGGCCATCAATTTGCCATTAACCCAAAGTGCACTTGCTATGCCTTATGAGCTTGGTCATTAATGCAAAATTTGTTGACCATGCCTGTCATTAATAAAGTAGAAATTTTTATACAGAGTAAAAAAATTACCGAAATTTTAAAAAAAGTAAGAAGTTTAACAAAATTTTAATTTGGGTAACGGAACGACAAGTCCTATAGCGCATACTCAACCGTCAGTACAACAAAGAGGGGACGCGCCATCACCGATGGCGCACTTTTATGGATGAAGTGGCCTGCGGTAGGGTGCGCCATCAATGATGGCGCGCGATGGCACAGAGAGCCGTCACTGATGGCGCTATGTTCGGTGGGCACATTGTTCGGGGTGGTCAGCGGGTGGTCAGCGCGCATTGTTTGGGGTGCGCCATCAATGATGGCGCGCGATGGCACAGAGGGCCATCACTGATGGCGCTATGTTCGGTGGGCACGTTGTTCGGGGTGGTCAGCGGGTGGTCAGCGTGCGTTGTTTGGGGTGTGCCATCAATGATGGCGCACGATGCCACAGAGAGTCATCACTGATGGCGCTATGTTCGGTGGGTACGTTATTTGGGGTGGTCAGCGGTCAGCGCACGTTGTTTGGGGTGGGGGGTGGCATGCCATCAATGATGGCGCGTTGTTCGTTGAGCCATCACTAATGGCGCGTTGGAGCGCGCGTGTTGTTGCCAGCACAAAAGTTTGGGAGGGAAAAGTTTTTAGGGGAGTCTCCAACGTGGTCTCCCTCTACTGCTGTGCCATTGGGAAGGGAAAAAAGTTTTTTGGGAGGGAAAAAAGTTTTTGGGAGGGGAGAAAGTAGCATTGGGAAGGGAATGATATTTTGGGAAGAGAAAAAACTGACTGCATTGGAGACCACGTTGGAGACTCCCCCTTCTTTATAAACTCCTCCTTCTTTCTTCTTCTTCACAAAATTTCGGTCGAACCTCTTCCTCTTGTTCTTCATCTTCATCCTCATCTTCATTCTCATCCTTATCTTCATCTTCATCCTCCTCTTTCTCATGTAAGTAACTCTTGAACAAAATAAAATTATGATTTTATTTGAATATTTGTATTACTAATCGTATTTTCGAAAAAATGTAACAGATGGCTCAACCGAATGACGGATTTATTTCCGGGGGACCGACTACAGAAGTCGTCAAACAGGAAAGAGAAATTCATATATCTAAGTTGGTTTTTGTCACGACCCGCACCCTGTATAGGGGCACGAGAAGTGGTTACGTCCAGCCTACGCCGCAGTGTCGGCGGTAGTAAGCTGTTCTAGGTTGCTAACTAATCTCATGCAGTGTATATAAAAAGTACTTGTCCAGATATCAGCTCCGAATGGAGGGCAAGTAAAGGGTATGATCTACTCACACACAGTCTAAGCACGAAAAGATAACACAGAAGTTATACCTAAGGAATTAAAGACAACAACAACTAACTACTAAAATAATATACCAATATCTCAAACCAACTTAATACAGACTCAATATCTTAACTTTAATACATCAAGCCAAAACATGAAAGCTAAAGTAGTCTACTAGCTAATCTCCTGAATCACTCCTGAGAGTCGGAACCAAAGGTAGCTAATCCCTCGCCAGGTCCATGGTAAGCAGGGCATGTGTCCTCAGGATTATCATCTGTAATATTTTCAACAGGTCCAATCAGGACGGGAGCGAGTACAACTCATCAAGAAAAACCCAAGTAAATGACAAAGAACTATAAAGCAGTTATAGACAGTTTTATTGATGAACATGGCAGTTTTATACAGGTAATGATGGCATAGAGAGGCAGTAAGATACAAGAAAAGAAAGGTAACTAAAACAAGAGAAGAATCATGGCAATGAAGACTGTAATAAAAGCTAACTGAACTAGAATATCATGTGTGAGTCCAGACAGTACTATATAAGTCTAAAGTAATCCCAGTGTGAGTCCAGTCCATATAATCTGATACCAGATAATTTCCAGTACAAGATGAGTCCAACAGTGATCAATGAAACCAGGGTGAGTCCAACTATGATCTAACAGTGTGTTTTAAAATACCGAGGTCGACATGTAAACGGCTGTAGGTATCAGGCACATCTCTCACTGATCAGGCAAGAGATGGCTATGCTTCCAGTAGATTCCAGTTGGAGATTCCAGATTTGGGGTATGTCTACATGTCTTACTCAATATTTCCCCGCCCAGCAAGTGAATCCAGTACAAGACACAAAAATCGAGATGAGTCCGGCCAAATGATGATTCCAGAATGATTCCAGTAATAGAGATCAGTAAGTAAGGTATGTGTCGCATACATGAATCCAGAAATATCCATACGTGTTGATACAGAGAATCACATAGAACTAACTAGAACTGAAATACAGTAATCGACAAATAAATGAGAGAATTATCAGAGAATGTACTCGCCTGTTACTCTGGAAAGAGTAGTGTAATATCAGATGTCTGTACCAAGGTCACAATGTCCTAAAATAGAGCAATACAGTTATGACATGTCCAAAATGAAGGTAAATAAAATCTACGATGCAATCTATATGAATTCTAAGCCAATCTAGGTCAAAGTCAAACTTGGTCAACACTACAGTCAAACTAAGTCAAATTAAGTCATACTAGGTTACAAGAAGTTAAACTAAGTCATACAAGGTCAAACAAGGTTAAACAAGTCTAATCTAGATTAAAGTCAACCCTTGGTCAAATATTCTAGCCAAACTAGTCAAGTACTAGTCAACATGATCAATCTGGGTCAAGTCTAAGTCAAACTTAGACCAACTAAGGTATTGGTCAAACAAAGAC
The DNA here is from genome assembly GCA_029216955.1 of Iris pallida. NCBI lineage: Eukaryota > Viridiplantae > Streptophyta > Magnoliopsida > Asparagales > Iridaceae > Iris > Iris pallida. Next base: position 8,297,915 of record JANAVB010044619.1, read on the forward strand.
TAGTCAGTCAGGTAATTAGGTTAATCTTGACTAATGGTCAATATCCAGTCAAACCCTATAAGGCTAATTCAAAACCAAACATAGGCTAACCTGTCTTAGAATACCTAAGATACTATAATACTAGGCTAAGGTATAACCAACTTCCTATACAAGGTATATCACTCACAAATACATATAGTACAAACCAAACTTAACCCTATAATCAAGCAAATCCATACTCTAACTCAAATCAAGACTCAACTCCTATTATCTCACTTAACCCCATACATATCTTCTTCTACATGGGACTACCCATATAACTCAAGTTACAATAATACCCTTATATAGGTCAAAACCCTAACCAACTAGTTTACAGTCTAGGGTTTAGTCAAACCTTAGTCACCAAGTCATTTAGAGTCCATCTAAGTCCATTCTAGGTCAATTAGGTCAAGGTTTGACCTATAGTTGACTTTGGTCAACAATTGTCAATTATCCAGTCAAACTATGTCTTACTAGTCAAGTTAGGTCAACCAATGTCAAACTAGTCATTCTAGGTTAATTTAAGTTCAATCTAGGTCAACTAGGTCAAGTTTGACCTAAGGTTGACTTTGGTCAACCCTTAGTCAACAAGGGTCATTAAGTTGGATTTTGGGCCATTAGGGTTAGCCCCAAGCCATAGGCTAATAATCTAGGCCATAGGATAGTCTTACAGGTTTCTATAGGCTAGTGACTTACAGGTTTCTATATAAACCTATACTAGAAGGTCATTTATATATATACATAACTATATAGGCCCATAGACTATGTCATAGGGTTCTATATAACCTATACTTATCAAGTTATCTATATATACATATATCTATATATATATATATATATATATATATATATATATATATATATATATATATATATATATATACACTATCTATCTACTACCCAAATACCAATATGTAAATACTCTATATATACAAAACCCACATTCACATATATATATATATATATAATGGGATCTAATACAATGTATATATATCATTTATATATATATATATATATATATATATATATATATATATATATATATATATATATATATATATATATATATATATAGATATATCAACTTATATATATACACATATATATAGAGAGAAAGTGAGAGAGGGACATAGAGTGAGAGAGAGAATTAGATAGAGAGAGAGAGTGATACTGTTGTACAGCAGGGGGGGTGTTCTCTGTCTCAGAAAACTGAGAAGGGGGGTTCTCAAACACACACACACATTACACATATATACCCTATTTATATACACACACATATCTACGTATATACGCATCCACATACTCTAAGACACACACCTACACACTCACATACATATATACATACATATGTAGTATATATACACACAATTAAACATATATATATAGATCAAAAATCGATTTGAAATTCGTTTTTAAAAACTGGAAAACACAGGTTTACTGTTCATTACTGAACATATAGGGGTAAAACCAATTTCGACATGAAAACCTAGCTAATACCCAAAACCAATGGTTGGTAATCGAGCCCCTAGGTGTACACGTGTCATGTGTGTCCCTAGGTGTCCACCACGATACGACACAACGTGTCCAGGAGTCAAAATACCCAATCGAGTAAATTCAGACACCACAGTATCACAGCGTCGTGCACGAGTTCATATCGTTCGTGTGCACGACACGACACAACACAACCCACGTGGTTGTGTCCCAGTGTCGACCTAGTGTAGGGCTAGGGTTAGGACACCCTGACACGTGTCTACATCGCGTGTGCGAGATACGGGACACACGTATCAGTGCCCAAATTCGACAGCCGCGCGCACAGTGCATTTCCCGTGCGCGCGCTCGTGCGTGTCCGACTCGACACGTGGGCGCATGAAACTTCATGGGTAGGTTGTCAGAGGGTGCCCCTACCCTCGTGCCAAGTGGCACGTGTCCACGTGTCACGTGCAGCGAGCACGAGATGTGCAGCAGCAGGGGAGCCGCGCGCACTGTCGTGCTGCGTCGTGCACGCGTGTCGACCAGTCTAGGGCCACGTGTGTGCAACTTATGGTGTCGTGGTCGTGTCCTAGGATAGGTGGGGTGTCAGGGTACGTGTCTAGGTCACTGTATCGTGTCCACAACACGTGTGGACACGACACGAAGTGTCAAACACTAGAGTGTTTACAGTGTGCACAGTATAAACAGTGTGTTAAAATCAGTGGGTTCGTGTCCTGTTTTGGACACGAACAGTGTCCAATTCATGCTCAGTCCTAGGGAATCGTGTCCTACACATCTAGGGCTACCCAAAAATATATTTTGTTTGGAAAATTTTGAATAAAAAGTCCTATGTGGCATTTCACCAAACACCTATATAAAACTATTGATACGTGTCCGATACGGACACCAAACCAAGTCTAAATCTCACCAAACTTAGCCTACAGTTAGGGTATACCTATATGCATGCATTTATGAAGAGAAATCACAATATTAGCTAGGTTTATAGGTATTTACCTATGAGTGCAAAATCCTCAATATTAGGCCTTTTTGAATGAAAACCCCCTTCAACTTCCAATGTCCAAAGCTCCACAAATCCTCGATAGCAGGCCCTAACTAGTACCCTCTAGTGTAGGGGAGTCCAATGCAAGAAACTAGAGGTGATTTAGATCAAAATTGATCAAGTTATCAAGGTTTGTAGAAATGGGATTTTTCTAGGTTTAAATTCATGTAAATTATTCATGAATTAATACAAAGGGGTTATATAGAAGTGTGGGCTGCCAAGGGGGGGTAGGAGGTAGATATTTAGGGTCCCCTCCACCTTGCTAACTTAGCCCCTAAGGCTTGACTAGGTAGATAGATATTTCTAGGTTCTAAAATATCTAAAAAATAAGATATCTAGATATTTATGAAACCTAGATATTACACATAGGTTAACATCTAACATTAGCCTCCTAGGTTAGTGACTAATCTCTAGGTTAGTGCTAAACTAGGTTAGAAGCTAACATGACACTAATCAAATAATTAAATAATAATAAACTACATAAATCCAAATAATTCCAAATAAATCCTAGAAAATTACCAAAATATCCTTTAGGCTAAAAAGCCCTAATTTGATGTTCTAAACCTATGGCTAGGCTCACATGATCATGGTTAGTTTCTAGGTTATGAAATCTCTAGGGTTTACACTAGGGTTACACTAGTAAAATCACAAAGTCATAAGCCATGACTTAGAAAATAATTTTAAATTAACTAAAATCACCAAAAATCTTATCATGACTAAAACACCATTAATAAATAATAAAAATAATAATTTTTTTCAAAAATACCCCAATTTCAGAAAACTGGGTCTTACAAGTCTACCCTCCTTAGAGAAATTTCGTCCTCGAAATTAAGATAGTCGTACTCCTTCTAGGTCAAACCCCCAGTCAATCAGAGTCAAAAGATAACATGCAATCATAGTCCTACTGGTCGTGATTCCACAGTCTCAAACAGGGTAACTACACTATCTAGCACATCACAAGCATATCCTGACAGGTACTAATGGAATCATATAACAAGATGGGAAAGGAAGGACAGAAAAGACAAACCTGCTAACCCGTCACCTGCAGCGTTGGTCTCCTCGACCGTCATCGCAAAAGCTCCACCCCTCTGGTGCTGAGCTACAGGTGGCCTAGTACCCTCAAAAGGAGGTACAAAGGGACAGTCTACCATCCTATATAAAACTGGTAAAGACAACTAGGAATTAATTATGAAGGATTACCATTCCAAAGATGATCAAATCGAAGGTTTAAGGTACGAGTGTCAATTGTATTGAAATCCAATAACACAGTATATAAAAGAAGATTTAGTCCTGGCACGATCTAAGTTGATCAATTTCAGGATATATCGAAGTTTGGACATGATGGAGAACGATGCCATTGAAGTCTGAGCACGAGTATCCAGGATTTGATATCCATATCACAATTGAATTAATTCAATTGAATAAGACCCCAAACACTGGATGATAAGGAGGATGACCCGGTCAACTGGTCACGATCAAAGAATTAGAATTTAAAGGATGATGCAAGGGTATAGAAATAAGGCAATTTCTTCTTTTGGATAGGGAAACTAAACATGATACCTTGGGTTAATCTATCAAGTACAGTGCCTTTTCCATCTGAAATATGTGAATGGCAAAACAATAATGAGTTCAAAGGCGATGTTATTAAGCACAATACGTGGTTCATAGGCGATGGAAATAATTCAGAAGAGAATTGCCAAAGCTGTCGTGGATGAGACTCTAGGGCAAATTTAACTATGTCTCCCTCCATGTCGAATAATATATGAGAAGCGAACCAAAATACAATAGGTTGATCAGACCATCATGCACCTGTTCTGATTAGACAATATGTTAGTGGGTACCGGCCCCCAATAAAATATGTCATGATCAAGCTCGAAAAGATCAGCTTGCAAAACTGGTGCTAAATTAGCAACATAATATAGACAAAATATAAGTAGGGATAATGATGAAGGAAGTTAACAGTACAAGATTCTTTAAACATCAAGGAGTGAGGGTGAATAAAAACAAGAGGGAAAGGATTTTCAATTTGAAGTTCATAATGAGATTCTCAAGGGTCGTCCAGGAATCTCTCAAGTAGTCCTAACTGTGACTGAGTAACCTCTCCGTTAAAGCCTATCTCTTAATCCTATCGCAGGCTCGCAGCAGTACAACTAAGTCGCCGTACTACCACGATATCGCACTAATGCGACTCTCGACCTGCATGGGCCACCACTAAAAATATGTCACGACCCACATCCTGTATAGGGGCACGAGAAGTGGTTACGTCCAGCCTACGCCGCAGTGTCGGCGGTACTAAGCTGTTCTAGGTTGGTAACTAATCTCATGCAGTGTATATAAAAAGTACTTGTCCAGATATCAGCTCCGAATGGAGGGCAAGTAAAGGGTATGATCTACTCACACACAGTCTAAGCACGAAAAGATAACATAGAAGTTATACCTAAGGAATTAAAGACAACAACAACTAACTACTAAAATAATATACCAATATCTCAAACCAACTTAATACAGACTCAATATCTTAACTTTAATACATCAAGCCAAAACATGAAAGCTAAAGTAGTCTACTAGCTAATCTCCTGAATCACTCCTGAGAGTCGGAACCAAAGGTAGCTAATCCCTCGCCAGGTCCATGGTAAGCAGGGCATGTGTCCTCAGGATTATCATCTGTAATATTTTCAACAGGTCCAATCAGGACGGGAATGAGTACAACTCATCAAGAAAAACCCAAGTAAATGACAAAGAACTATAAAGCAGTTATAGACAGTTTTATTGATGAACATGGCAGTTTTATACAGGTAATGATGGCATAGAGAGGCAGTAAGATACAAGAAAAGAAAGGTAACTAAAACAAGAGAAGAATCATGGCAATGAAGACTATAATAAAAGCTAACTGAACTAGAATATCATGTGTGAGTCCAGACAGTACGATATAAGTCTAAAGTAATCCCAGTATGAGTTCAGTCCATATAATCGGATACCAGATAATTTCCAGTACAAGATGAGTCCAACAGTGATCAATGAAACCAGGGTGAGTCCAACTATGATCTAACAGTATGTTTTAAAATACCGAGGTCGACATGTAAACAGCTGTAGGTATCAGGCACATCTCTCACTGATCAGGCAAGAGATGGCTATGCTTCCAGTAGATTCCAGTTGGAGATTCCAGATTTGGGGTATGTCTACATGTCTTACTCAATATTTTCCCGCCCAGCAAGTGAATCCAGTACAAGACACAAAAATCGAGATGAGTCCGGCCAAATAATGATTCCAGAAATGATTCCAGAATGATTCCAGTAATAGAGATCAGTAAGTAAGGTATGTGTCGCATACATGAATCCAGAAATATCCATACGTGTTGATACAGAGAATCACATAGAAATAACTAGAACTGAAATACAGTAATCGACAAATAAATGAGAGAATTATCAGAGAATGTACTCGCCTGTTACTCTGGAAAGAGTAGTGTAATATCAGATGTCTATACCAAGGTCACAATGTCCTAAAATAGAGCAATACAGTTATGACATGTCCAAAATGAAGGTAAATAAAATCTAGGATGCAATCTATATGAATTCTAAGCCAATCTAGGTCAAAGTCAAACTTGGTCAACACTACAGTCAAACTAAGTCAAATTAAGTCATACTAGGTTACAAGAAATTAAACTAAGTCATACAAGGTCAAACAAGGTTAAACAAGTCTAATCTAGGTTAAAGTCAACCCTTGGTCAAATATTCTAGCCAAACTAGTCAAGTACTAGTCAACATGATCAATCTGGGTCAAGTCTAAGTCAAACTTAGACCAACTAAGGTATTGGTCAAACAAAGACTAGTCAGTCAGGTAATTAGGTTAATCTTGACTAATGGTCAACATCCAGTCAAATCCTATAAGGCTAATTCAAAACCAAACATAGGCTAACCTGTCTTAGAATACCTAAGATACTATAATACTAGGCTAAGGTATAACCAACTTCCTATACAAGGTATATCACTCACAAATACATATAGTACAAACCAAACTTAACCCTATAACCAAGCAAATCCATACTCTAACTCAAATCAAGACTCAACTCCTATTATCTCACTTAACCCCATACATATCTTCATCTACATGGGACTACCCATATAACTCAAGTTACAATAATACCCTTATATAGGTCAAAACCCTAACCAACTAGTTTACAGTCTAGGGTTTAGTCAAACCTTAGTCACCAAGTCATTTAGAGTCCATCTAAGTCCATTCTAGGTCAATTAGGTCAAGGTTTGACCTATAGTTGACTTTGGCCAACAATTGTCAATTATCCGGTCAAACTATGTCTTACTAGTCAAGTTAGGTCAACCAATGTCAAACTAGTCATTCTAGGTTAATTTAAGTTCAATCTAGGTCAACTAGGTCAAGTTTGACCTAAGGTTGACTTTGGTCAACCCTTAGTCAACAAGGGTCATTAAGTTGGGTTTTGGGCCATTAGGGTTAGCCCCAAGCCATAAGCTAATAATCTAGGCCATAGGATAGTCTTACAGGTTTCTATAGGCTAGTGACTTACAGGTTTCTATATAAACCTATACTAGAAGGTCATTTATATATATACATAACTATATAGGCCCATAGACTATGTCATAGGGTTCTATATAACCTATACTTATCAAGTTATCTATATATACATATATATATATATATATATATATATATATATATATATATATATATATATATATATATATATATATATATACACTATCTATCTACTACCCAAATACCAATATGTAAATACTCTATATATACAAAACCCACATTCACATATATAAAAAAAAAAAAAAAAAAAAAAAAAAAAATATATATATATATATATATATATATATATATATATATATATATATATATATATATATATATATATATATATATATATAATGGGATCTAATACAATGTATATATATCATTTATATATATATATATATATATAAAATATATATATATATATATATATATATATATATATATATATATATATATATATATATATATATATATATATATATATATATATATATATATATATATATCAACTTATATATATATACACATATATATAGAGAGAAAGTGAGAGAGGGACATAGAGTGAGAGAGAGAATTAGATAGAGAGAGAGAGTGATACTACTGTACAGCAGGGGGGGGTGTTCTCTGTCTCAGAAAACTGAGAAGGGGGGGTTCTCAAACACACACACACATTACACATATATACCCTATTTATATACACACACATATCTACGTATATACGCATCCACATACTCTAAGACACACACCTACACACTCACATGCATATATACATACATATGTAGTATATATACACACAATTATACATATATATATAGATCAAAAATCGATTTGAAATTCGTTTTTAAAAACTGGAAAACACAAGTTTACTGTTCATTACTGAACATATAGGGGTAAAACCAATTTCGACATAAAAACCTAGCTAATACCCAAAACCAAGGGTTGGTAATCGAGCCCCTAGGTGTACACGTGTCATGTGTGTCCCTAGGTGTCCACCACGACACGACACAACGTGTCCAGGAGTCAAAATACCCAATCGGGTAAATTCAGACACCACAGTGTCACAGCGTCGTGCACGAGTTCATGTCGTTCGTGTGCACGACACGACACAACACAACCCACGTGGTTGTGTCCCAGTGTCGACCTAGTGTAGGGCTAGGGTTAGGACACCCTGACACGTGTCCACGTCGCGTGTGCGAGACACGGGACACGCGTATCAGTGCCCAAATTCGACAGCCGCGCACACAGTGCATTCCCCGTGCGCGCGCTCGTGCGTGTCCGACTCGACACGTGGGCGCATGAAACTTCATGGGTAGGTTGTCAGAGGGTGCCCCTACCCTCGTGCCAAGTGGCACGTGTCCACGTGTCACGTGCAGCGAGCACGAGATGTGCAGCAACAGGGGAGCCGCGCGCACTGTCGTGCTGCGTCGTGCACGCGTGTCGACCAGTCTAGGGCCACGTGTGTGCAACTTATGGTGTCGTGGTCGTGTCCTAGGATAGGTGGGGTGTCAGGGTACGTGTCTAGGTCACTGTATCGTATCCACAACACGTGTGGACACGACACGAAGTGTCAAACACTTGCGTGTTTACAGTGTGCACAGTATAAACAGTGTGTTAAAATCAGTGGATTCGTGTCCTGTTTTGGACACGAACAGTGTCCAATTCATGCTCAGTCCTAGGGAATCGTGTCCTACACATCTAGGGCTACCCAAAAATATATTTTGTTTGGAAAATTTTGAATAAAAAGTCCTATGTGGCATTTCACCAAACACCTATATAAAACCATTGATACGTGTCCGATACGGACACCAAACCAAGTCTAAATCTCACCAAACTTAGCCTACAGTTAGGGTATACCTATATGCATGCATTTATGAAGAGAAATCACAATATTAGCTAGGTTTATAGGTATTTACCTATGAGTACAAAATCCTCAATATTAGGCCTTTTTGAATGAAAACCCCCTTCAACTCCCAATGTCCACAGCTCCACAAATCCTCGATAGCAGGCCCTAACTAGTACCCTCTAGTGTAGGGGAGTCCAATGCAAGAAACTAGAGGTGATTTAGATCAAAATTGATCAAGTTATCAAGGTTTGTAGAAATGGGATTTTTCTAGGTTTAAATTCATGTAAATTATTCATGAATTAATACAAAGGGGTTATATAGAAGTGTGGGCTGCCAAGGGGGGGTAGGGGGTAGATATTTAGGGTCTCCTCCACCTTGCTAACTTAGCCCCTAAGGCTTGACTAGGTAGATAGATATTTCTAGGTTCTAAAATATCTAAAAAATAAGATATCTAGATATTTATGAAACCTAGATATTACACATAGGTTAACATCTAACATTAGCCTCCTAGGTTAGTGACTAATCTCTAGGTTAGTGCTAAACTAGGTTAGAAGCTAACATGACACTAATCAAATAATTAAATAATATTAAACTACATAAATCCAAATAATTCCAAATAAATCCTAGAAAATTACCAAAATATTCTTTAGGCTAAAAAGCCCTAATTTGATGTTCTAAACCTATGGCTAGGCTCACATGATCATGGTTAGTTTCTAGGTTATGAAATCTCTAGGGTTTACACTAGGGTTACACTAGTAAAATCACAAAGTCATAAGCCATGACTTAGAAAATAATTTTAAATTAACTAAAATCACCAAAAATCATATCATGACTAAAACACCATTAATAAATAATAAAAATAATAATTTTTTCAAAAATACCCCAATTTCAGAAAACTGGGTCTTACAGTTTTTGAGGGGAAGGTAAATTTTAAAATGGTAACTCTCGTTATTCTGTATTATTTATTTATTTTACATAAATATAACAAATAAAATTCGCTTGTAGTTATATGATTATCCTCCAGAGGCTCGAACACGGGAGCATGGTTGTTGGAGGATTCAGAGAAGGTATCAGACATGGGAGTTAAATGCTGCTCAAAAGCAGTTGGTGCATTCATTTGGGTTTTATTATCTGGATGAAATTCAAATTTTAGTCCACGATGTTTACCTCATTTTTAGTCTCGCTGAGCGTTGGTGGCCTCAACGCAACACATTTCAGTTACCTGTTGGTGAAATGACAATCACACTCTGGGATATCGCAAATATTCTAGGATTACCTATTATAGGTGATCCAATATATTTTGATACACATTTAAATCCGTGTGAAATAGTCAGGAGATATCTAGGCATTACGTCCCCTACAGACCTAGGAACAAGGAGTTTTGTCACGATAACTTGGCTTCGGGGTAACTTTATGGATTTAGATAAGACTATCGACGGTCCAGTCGCGGTCGATGATTACAGGGTACGTCCCTCCTTGCTGTACTAGAGCATATTTGCTCTGTTTGTCCTGGGCAATATTATTTCCCGACGGACAAAAAAATAGAATAAACATACGACTGCTATCTTTCTTAGATGATCTTAAAGTACCTACTCGTCTTGCATGGGGAGCTGCTACATTAGCTTATCTTGTCTCTAATACCATCGAGAAGTGTCGTTATTGGTTTATCACGTAAACTCTTAATCTAATTGTTAAAACATTCAGCAAGGTTAGAAGTGTTAATATCTAATCTAGGACAAGGAGCATATGCTGTAATCCAATGTACAAAATGACGATTTTTATTATTTGTACCAATAAGCCAATTGTACATCGTCATGTTCTCAGCTTTAATTATTTCGAACAAGTACTGTGCATCTGTTTCATTATACGATCTAGCAAGCGAGTCTAACAATCGATAAAAAAAATTTCTCTCACAATAGACTTCATATTTTGCTAAAAATATTGAATGCAAAAAAAATGAAGCAATTCTGGAAAAATATCTCGCATAGCATGTATTAATCTTTTTTGCTTGTCAGATATAAATAAAATTCTACTCCAATCATTAAAATAACTTTCAAATGATAGTCTAAGAGCATTTAAAAACCAAGACCAAGAATTAGTATTCTCATCTTCGGCAACAGCATAAGCAATAGGATACTATTGATAATTAGGATCATGAGCACAAGCAATAAATAAAATATTTTGATATTTAGATGAAAGAAAAGTGGCATCAGTGCTAATAACAGGTAAACAACCCCTTAAAAATCCATCGATACACGTCTTAAAGCAAATAAACATTCTCTCAAATTTGTTGCTTTCGGAAGTCTTAAGAAAACATCTACTACCTGGATTCGACTCCATAATTCTATAACTATACTCCTCAAGGCCAGCATATGCCTCAACATAACTACCATTTATTTCACATAATGCCATTTCCCGGGCTCGCCATGCTTTAGAGTATGTAATATGTATACGATGTTCCCTAAATATATCCTTCACAATTTGTGATGCACTATATGACGGATTATCTCTAATTAAATCAATTATTTTTGTCTTAACCCATGCAGCGGTAGCTAGTCGATGACGTCCTGTCGTAAGTCCACTTAAACAAGAATGACAACTTTATAGTGTACTAACTTTAACTATTTGTCCTTTTCCTATGGATTTGGCATATACTCTCCAATGACAATTCTGTTTATCACAATTATATATAATTCCATAGGAATTATTCATAGCACTGGCTGAACAACAAAAATATGCTGAATTGTTAAACTACTTATAAAACTTCTAAATTTTGAACGACTGTCGAATGTTTGCCCTACAAATAATTCAGGAGTGCTAGAATTATCAATATCATCATCATCTATCTCATAACCAGTATTTTTCAATTAAATCATCACTATTTTCATTGTCCTCATCATTATCATCATCATCATCATCATCATCATCATCATCATGTTCATCTAGTAAGGGAGCAATTGTTTGAGAAGAACTAGCACCTGTGTTAACATGTGGGCAATTAGAAACAAATTCATCATTAGTTCTATTAGCAAATGATAAAACTTGAGTAACATATAAACTAATATAAGGTGATCACGAATTAATCTCAAGAATAAAACTCCATGCTTCTTCACCATCTATCAATAAACATGTGAAACCAAAAACAGACTTTAAAATAAATTAATAATTAATAGAAAAATATGCTGAAATTAAATTGCGTAAATTTTCTATAGTAATATGGCGATAAGTTGTAAAAAATTGGGCGTCACCTCCTTCGTAAGTTAACCCATTTACTCTACCACCATGTGAGCATACTATTTTAATATTATGATCCATGAGAAAGAAAAAGTTGTTTGAGAATGTTTAGCTAATAGAGAGCGAGAACTTGTAAGAGGGAGAGAAGCTTCAGAGGGAGATACTAGCTTCTAGGAGTTAGAAGCTTGTAAGAGGAAGATACTAGCTTCTTTGATGAGTTGGAGCTTCCAAGCTTTAGAGGAGTGCTTCTGTGAGAGATTGGAGAAAGAGTAATGTGTTTGTGTAGAGAGAGAGAGTTGAGCATTGCAATAAATAGACGTTGAGAAAAGAGACGTTAAAATATAGCCGTTGAAAGGTAGCCGTTGGAAAAGAAGAGAGACGTTGAAGAGGAACGTTGGATGTGTCAGCGCGCCATCAGAAATGGCGCTAAAAAAACTAAGTAGGAAAAAAGGAATAGCGCGCCAGCAATGATGGCGCACTCTACTTGTCACTCCACAAATAACACGCCATCACCTCATGCAGCGCGCCATCATTGATGGCTTCCTCTTGCAGCGCGCCATCAGTGATGGCTCCCTCTGGTCATGTCACCCCATCACCTCACGCAGTGTACCATCATTGATGGCTCCCTCTTGCAGTGCGCCATCAGTGATGGCTCCCTCTGGTCATGTCACCCCATGTTACCACCCACAGCGCGCCACAGCGAGCCATCAATTATGGCGCCCCTTGTTTACGTACCACCAATGGTGGCGCGCCTTCGTCTCTCTCCGTCCATGTTTACCAGAGCGCCATTGGACATGTCGCTTCATTACCCAAAATGCAATATCACCAAACTTCTTACTTTTTTAAAAATTTTGGTAAATTTCTTCACCCTATATAAAATTTTCTATTAATTAAGAGATGGCATACATCATGCCCCTTTGTCAATTAACATAGAATAAGTACACCAAACTTTATCATTTAATGTAGAGAGAAGGGAGGTTTTTTTTAAGAGAATATATTGCTATTCCAGCGGTGCAAAATGTCGTCGGGAGGTAGCCCAAATGATATACAACGTTGAGCTAAAGCTCAAACAAAAGTGGGAAAACGAAAATACAAAGTTACATCGACTACATGTTCCTGACCATGTTGTCCGTCGTAATCACCTGCAGGATCCGATCAGACAGCTCGAAAGTGTTAGAGAAGCTCTTGTCTTCTTTGGAAGAAGCTGCCAAAGTAGCAAAAACTTTTGCTGCGCCGTTAGCTTCATTGGGTAAAAATATCATAGCCGTATGAGCAAAAATTGCTGCTTTAATTTTTCTGATCTTGTATGTGATCGCCCACGGGGTGGTTTGGTCGGCCAGGAATTTAATGAGAAGGGAGGTATCGCTTGGGTGTAACTTTTGGCTTAGGTACGGTCTTTATTTTGTACAGAAAAGTCCTTACATTGTGTTTAAGAAGCTTTAGGCTGTGTTTGGTAGGAATGATGGAAAAGTGGAAGGAAGGAAAAAGAGTAAGATTTATTTTCCTTCCTTATGGAAAGGAAAAATCATTTCCTTCCTTTGTGTTTGGTAGCAAGGATGGAAAAGATAAGGGATGCAATTTCCTTTGTTTGGTATGGAAGAAAAAGTGGAAGGAAAGAAAGTAAAAAATATAGAGTTTACCAATTCTATCCTCAATTAATATCACTTATTTACTATTTGACTTCATGAATAATTTTTAAATAATACATTCATATGTGGGTATAATTGTTAATTGCTACAAGTATCCACTTTTCCTTCCACTTTTTCTTCCACTTTTGGGGGATTGGATTTCTCAGGTAATGAGGGAAAAGTAATCCCTCCACTTTTCCTTCCTTCCTATTTTTCTTCCATACCAAAAAGAAAAAAATGAGTCTTTTCCTCCACTTTTTCTTCCTCCATTTTTTTTTCTTCCATTTTTCCCTCCTACCAACACACCTGTGTTTGGTAGGAGGGAAAAGTGGGAGGAAAAAAAATAGAGAAAGAAAAAGTGAAGGAAAAGATTCATTTTCGCTTGTTTGGTATGGAAGGAAAATAGGAAGGAAGGAAAAGTGAAGGGATTACTTTTTCCTCATAACCTAATAAATCCAATCCCCCAAAAGTGGGAGGAAAAGTGGAAGAAAAAGTGGAGACTTGTATTAATTAACAATTATACCCCCATATAAATGTATTATTTAAAAATTATTTATGAAGTCAAATGGTAAATAAGTGTTTTTAGTTGATGGTAGAATTGGTAAATCCTATATTTTTTACTTTCTTTCCTTCCACTTTTTCTTTCATACCAAACAAAGAAAAATGCATCTCTTATCTTTTTCATCCTTGCTATTCCATATGGAAGAAAAATGTATTCCTTTATTTTTCCTTCATTCTACTTTTCTATCCTTCCTACCAAATACAGCCTTAGTTAGATTGCTATTTGGCGAGGAGGCCTGTAGGCATGACATTTGTACTGTCTGCCACATCGAAAGTATGATCTATTTGTCATCATTACTGCATCTGTCATTACAATTGTAATCTTGTAGCACGTGTTGACAGTTGTGCACAGTCCTTGATACTCCAATAGCTCGAAAAACACAGGCTATTAAACACTTTGACATTTTGTACTGACTGTAATGTGGTCTCTTTTATGGAGGGTTTTTTTCTAAGGGCACTACCCTTTTTGCTAGGGGCTAGCCCAAAAATGTTTTAAAATATTACAAGTTTGCCATCAATTTTTTTTACTTGGGGCTAGTCCAAGCAAAGGTACAAATACCAACTTTTGTTTTCTTTTTCTCTCTCCCTCTACTCTTTTCTTTTCACCCTCAACTCTTTTCTTCTCTCCCTCAACTCTAGGTCAAAGAATTTAACCCCAAAATTTTTTCCAACCTACATTTTTTTTAAATTTTTCTCTCAACTCTAGATCATTGATTTTTATCCTAAAATTTTCTCTCAACTCTAGGTCATTGACTTCTCATTTATTAGTAAGTCATTGAATTAATATATGTTTAATGTTTTAAACATGAATTTCACATATAAAAAGTTGAATTATGTGTTTAACGTAGAAAAATATTGAACATAAAATAACCGGGATCATCAAATATTGTATACTCTCTTCCCGCCACGTCCGAAGAACACTTTGATGCATCGGAAAAATCGGGTTGTGACACAGAGGACTATCACCTGTCTGGCAGTCCCGATCATAGATTAGGACTGCCAGAGAGGTGGCAGTCCTTCACATAGGTAGGACTGCCAGGGGCCTGACAGTCCTACATATGTTTTTTTACGATTCTAAAATTTCGACAAAAAGTGCTAAAACGGAGGTCCAAACATTATTTTTTTGCGATTCTAAAATTTCGGAAGGCCATCTAACGATGAAGCTGTTAATCTCATGCTTCTCGAAAATACGCTCATTTTGCGACAAATCGGGCCTCGTTTCGACCTCCCAGTCAAAAGTTATGGCCCTCCAAAGTTTCAACTGACTATAAAATACAGGAGAATGACCATTTTCCGTGTAAATTAACAAGGAGAATGGCATTCTCCATGTTTCTAACACGGAGAATGGACATTCTCCATCTTAATTTACACGGAGAATGGTCATTTCAGTGTTAAAACGCAGGAGAATGACCATTCTTTGCCTTAATTTACACGGAGAATGGCCATTCTCCGTGTAATTTAGCACGGAGAATGGCCATTCTCCGTATTAATTTACACGAAGAATGCCATTTTCCGTGTTAGAAATACGGAGAATGCCATTCTCCGTGTTAATTTACACGAAGAATGGTTATTCTCCTGTGTTTTAGCACTGGAATGGCCATTCTCCGTGCTAAATTACACGGATGCTAAATTAAGAGTTTTCAGTTGAGGAGCTCCTCACAGAGTTTGATAAGTAGGACTGCCACCCCCTGGCAGTCCTACATAGGACTGCCAGGGTGCTGGCAGTCCTAATTCAATGTAGGACTGCTAGCGGGTGGCAGTCCTGATACTGGATCAGATAGCCATTCTCCGTGCTAAATTACACGGAGAATGGCCATTCTCCGTGCTAAATTACACGAAGAATTGCTATTCTCCGTGCTAAATTACACAGAGAATGGCCATTCTCCGTGCTAAATTAAGAGTTTTCAGTTGAGGAGCTCCTCACATAGTTTGATAAGTAGGACTGCCACCCCCCCGGCAGTCCTATACTGAAGTAGGACTGCCAGGATGCTGGCAGTCCTAACTCAAACTTGCTATTGCAGCAAGTTTCTGTCAGGACTGCCAGCACTGGCAGTCCTACTTTAGTGTAGGACTGCCAAGTGGGTGGCAGTCCTGATACTGATACTCTGTACATAAAAAACAACAATTCATCACAAGTACATAAACAACAATAATTCATCACAACTACATAAATATTCCACATCCAACTTAAGATTCATCACAATAATTCATCACAATAATCCAACTATAATAATTCATTCCAATAATTCATCACAACTACTTAAGTTTCAAAGATTCCACATCCAAATTAGGTTTCAAACAAGTACATAACCATTCCACATCCAACTTAAGTTTGAAACAAGAAAAATATCCAGATCCAACTATATATCATGCCGGGCCTTTGAACGAGACTCCCTATTATTCATGAAGGGCAAGTCGACCACGTCGTCGATGCGATCAAGCTTGTTGGCGACCGCGACACTAGTGTCACTTTGGCAACCTCTCCGAGCTTCGGGCGCCGGTTCGAAAATTGTTATCGGACGCTCGAGAGGACATCCCGTACGTTCCTTCTGCTTTGACGCGGTGGGTCGTATTCTTTTGTTAGCAGCCGGTGGGCTACATGACAACATACAGTTATTAAATAATAGAAACAGAAATAGGACATGCAGTTACCCCCCGCATATGAGCATCATGCAGTTACCCACCCCCATATGTCATTACAGTAGGACTGGACTGTGGCAGTTCTGATTTACATTAGGACTGCCACTTGCCTGACAGTCCTACTGTTATGAGACCCGAACTGCCAAAACGAGATGCTAGTTTGTCGTGTTTTAGGGTTAGGGTTTCAACATAAAATGTGGATTTCTTGTGTTCGAAAATTAGGGAAGAGAACCATAAAGAGATTCTAAACCTATTTTATCAAAACTTTTTCAAGAATTAAAAATATTCTAGGGTTTTGAATAGAATGTACAAAATTCTCGAAGAAATTAGGGAAGAACGTACCTAGATTCCGGTTGCTTTGACTTGCGTGTCATCTCTTCGAATCTACGAAGGTTGTGGAAGAAATCTTGGTGAAGGAATTGGGAGTGGAGTGGTGGAGAAGAAAAAATAGGATTTTAGGAGAGGGAGAGGGAGAGAGCACTTTTTTTCTTCTTGAGGAGAGAGAGTGTAGAATGACAAATGAAATGAAATGAAGGGTTTGGGAGGTTGGGCTGCCCCCTAGCAAATTTTGGTGTCCCCTAGCAAATTCTTCACCTTCTTGGACTGCCCCCAAGTAAGTGATGTCCTCAAACAATTTTGGTAGTGTCCTTAGAAAAACCTTATGGAGAACCATGTTTATGAGTAATGATCATGGAAACTGTCACTATTACTATCTCCTCGAGTTATCTAATTTATGCATTGTGAAATACGAAGCATATTTGTCTGTTGTCAAAGCTCGTCCTTCAAGGCACGTGACGTCTTCATTAAATGAAGCTCTTCGAAGAGGGAGTCTTGCACGACATCTTCTCTATGCGAGGCATGCTTTACGCCTAGACGATGAACTTCCTTTGGCAATCTGATGGGCCACGTAGTAGGAGACCCTATGTGTAACTAGTCTTCCGAGACCATTCTGCACTCTCTCCATGAATGGCACTCTTTTATCCTAGGAATGGTTCGGATGTAGACTTTTTTTTTGGGTATAATATTGTAATATAAAATCGATATATTTATTAGTTAATATAATTTTTATTGAATTTTTTTCGTGTTGATATTTATTATAAAATTTATTGTACCGAAGTAAATTTTATATAAATTATTACAAATGAAACAAGTTTAAAATAATTTACAACAACGAAACTTGTCGTCAACTGAGATGCCGAAAAAACAAAAACCAGCGAAAAAAATAAATAAAAAAATTCGTCAACCGAGTTGGTAGAATTTTAGCTTTCACCAACGAAATTGGCAGAATTTTGACATTTGGCGGACCCCCTATGGGTTGGTTTGTTGTCTTTGTTTGTTTTAAATTTTGTTGGTTTGTTTTAAATTTTGTTTGGTTTTAGTTGATTTTTTTATTTGGTTTAATTTGGTTTGTAATAGTTATAGTTTTTCAACGGCTAGCTATATTTTCAACAGTTAAACACATCAGGGGGAGCTACGAGCTTTCAGGAATCACAAATAAAGCCTGCAACCTCTTCATAAGGATATGAGTATAAATGTATAGTCAAATACAGTGTTGGAGTAAAATGTAATATTTAAATTGTATTGGGGGTTGATTTTTCATTTTAAATTGATGTAAGAACAATAATGTAATATTTTTGAGGGGGAGCATCCTGTAGATGCAAGCATCCTGAAGATGCTAATGGAGACATCTTGAAGCATGTCTTTGCGCATTGTTCTCTTTTCCTTCGTGGAGGTTTTTTCCACTGGATTTTTCCTTCGATAGGTGTTTAACGAGACAGTGTAAGTCGCACCCACTTAGATTCCTGAAGACTCATATTCCTGAAGAATATTATTGTACTCTTTTCTTTTCTATGAATTTTTTCCAACGGATTTTTCCTCGAAATTTTTTTAATGAGGCGATAATTAAAGTGGGCATCCAAGGGGGAGTGTTGTGGTTTGGATAAACCCAAATGTGAATGTCCTTATCCATATCCACAACAACTTCTATCTCATTCCCTCTATATATGTTATCAATGAGAAAGTTAGGTACACATTCTTTCTGGCAAGCAATATTCTTCTCTTTCTCTCTCATTTCACAACAATTTGTTCAATACAAGAAATTGGATTATTCGCTAGTTTAAAAAAAAAATTAGAGGTATAAGCTAGTTTCAATAATTTGAATGAGGGTATTTTCTAAAATATTATTATTTTTCTTTTCCTTTAGATATAGTTCATATTTCTACTCGCTTTTTGAGAATTTGTAGAATTGGGTTCTTCAGTTTTAGAAGGGAAGTTCTTGAGAAGTAGGGTTTTCAAATTTCAGATCTGGAGAAGCTGCTCATCTTGTTTCCGTCTTAGAATCAAAGGTAAGGATTTTTGTTATATTTATAAATAAAAGAAAATTTTCTTTTCTAATTATTTTTGTTGTTGATGGCTCCTCAATTTTTATTTCTGCGCTTATATTGGTAGATAAAACTGCATTAGTTAGTACTAAGTTTGATCTATTATAGGTTTAAGTAGGATCAAAAAAAAAAAAAAGTAGGATCAAAGTTTCTAGAAGGGGGAGGTGATTAGCTGATTTGTAATGGATTTTGGGGAAGTTCATTTTCTTGATAGGACTAGTTAAATTTCTGCGAAAATTGCAATCTATGTCGTATGGGAACAACAAGGACAAGGCCTCATGGACAAAACATTGATTCTAGTGCCGTTTTGGCGTACATCAAAGATATCATATAAAGACGAATACGATGAACTTTTGATCATTCATTTTCCTTTTGTTCTTATAATGACATTATTAGAAGAATGGAAGAGAGGTACAACATACAATATTCCTTCTTCTTTTTACTTGGAAGGCAGTTAAATGTTTCTAAGCGATCCCTTTCATATACATAGTCGATCTTTCACCATGGGCCTGTTTGGTTCGTTGAAAGTGGGGGTGAAAGTTGAAAAAAATTGAAAGTCGGGTGAACTGGCTTCAGTTCAGGTGTTTGGTTAAAAAGTTGAAAGTGGTGTGAAAGTGGTTGATGGGACGCGGACGAGTTCCTATCTCCGTCCTTTTGTTGCCACTTTCACCACACCATTTTTTTGGTGAAAGTGGTGGAAAGAGAAGGAAAAGTGTGGAAAGAGAAAAGTGGATTTCGTTTAATATATCTCCAACCAACATCCACTTTCAACAACCATCCAAACAACGGAACTCTTTTTTTCCCACTTTCAACAACCATCCAAACAATGAAACTCCTTATTCCTCCACTTTCATATTTTTCAACCATCAACCAAACAACTTTTGGAAACTCAAAATTTATGCGTACGCATCGCGTGCGCAAGTTTCGTTTTTCCACTTTCGCACTTTCATACACTTTCGTGCAACCAAACAGGCCCCATGCAAATTTTACTGTTAAACTCGTGAAGTTGGGTTCCATTGGCAACCGAATTTTTTTCTACTTTTTTGAAAGCTTGAAATTGCGTCCAAGCTCTTAGCCTAGTGGTAGTGGAACGGACATCGGAAGAAACCGACATGATTTGAATCATTCAATTGTGTGTGTGCCCGTGGGAATTTAAAAAAAATTAAAATTGTTTATACTCACTCCAACATATGCCGACTAAGCAATATTTGTATGCTACTAAGCTCGACTTCGTTGCAACTGGCTACAAGGGAGCTGCCTTTGCTTTTGGAAGATAGAAACAGTATAGCATTTTTTAAGCTACGTATTAGTCTAGCTATAGACTGATACCTATGTAGTTTGCATCTTAGAGTGCCCTATGTTCAGAAATTCTAGAACTCACACCGGTGGCACCATCAAGATCATCTTGTATTTTCACATGTTTCACCAAATCCTTCACAGTGCCCATTTAATCAGAAAGAAAATAACCTCCTCTTATGTCAACTACATCACTCAATTCAGTTTGCACAATTTTAATGCAACATTTTTTTACAATGTACAATAGAACATGCCTAAATTTCTAAGTTCCTTAATCCATCTTATTTTTACGTAAGTCCTCCAAATCTTGTTATGTGTTAATAAAGACTATCTAAAAGGCAAGAAATGTGTGTTATAACTCCATTGTCAACCAAAACTAAAACCCACCGTGGATTGTAAGTATCGACTTAGTATTAAATACTAGTCATATTATGTCATCTACTTAGGCAAAAGTTGACCTAATATCTTACGTCACTACAAAAATATAGTTAATTAGCGACGGACCTCAGCGACGGATACGAAACAGTCGTTGTATAGTGAGAGATCTGCGACTGACTAGCGGCTGACATTTTATGTAAAATATATAAATCTACGTAGTTGTTTACATCACTAAGACGTTGCTAAAAAGCTACTAACGGGTTAGCGATGGACGATTTTTGTCGCTAACCACGAATAAAATTAAAACAACAACATTTCCTTCTAATTTTCAAAATTTCATCCAAACCAAAATTTCTCCCAAAACCATTCTTCTCCCGAGCCCGAACCCCACCCCAACCAGTCCTCCGGCTGTCACGCCCCGCTCCCGGAGGAGCGAACGTCCTCTCTTGGAAGTGATGCCGCGCGAGCCTAAGTTGCGCTCGCACAAGGCCAGGTCCTGAAACGGCCGATTGAAGATATACCACAGAGTCGCACAAAGTCTCCCCATTGCAGCGAAAAGTAAATGAATACAAGTTGAAACAAATCAAAGCTCTTGATTGATATGCAAGAAGTATTACAAGCGGCACAAGGCCAAGATTCGCTCAAGTTCTCTCTCCCGAAACATAAAAGGCGTGCCAAGCGGCTTACAATATAGAATGATACACAGCGATATTTCGATACATTATGTCCTGTATATGGTGCTTCAGCT
The DNA here is from genome assembly GCA_029216955.1 of Iris pallida. Classification (NCBI taxonomy): domain Eukaryota; kingdom Viridiplantae; phylum Streptophyta; class Magnoliopsida; order Asparagales; family Iridaceae; genus Iris; species Iris pallida. The sequence goes on from JANAVB010044619.1 coordinate 8,319,726, forward strand.
CCTTTGCAACGCTCCAAAGCTCCAAAGTTAGCTCCATGCCTTAGCACGCACGAGATAAGACTCTGCCCCGGATGAAGTTCTTCTGCACCTTGCAAGAAGTCTAGGTAGTTATCAGTACATTTAATGCACTGGTGGGGAGGCTATCTCGCCCGCTCGCTATCATTACCAAACACGTTCAATTAGTTTCGTGCACCATCTATCAGTTGTTATCTTTCTGATCTTGTCTTAGGATCAGTTTCATGACATATAATGTAAAACATATCTCGTGCTACAAATATCAAGTGTCGCATAAGGATAACATGTGCAACTTACCATATTTACCATACGATCTTCCCTGTCCAAGGTAAATCAAGTTAGCTAACATATTATACATAATGACTTGATGGATTTGCATAAAAAAAATACGAGTGTCATGATTGTGTTTCTGCCTCAGGTGAACGAGGTACTCAAGTTTCTAAGATGTGTTATACTCAAGCTTTGTTCATATGTGTTTCATTCAATTACCTAGTTGTTCAGATTACTAAGATTACTTATTTCAATGTAAGGACTCACATGCGGATTGCCGCTAGCGAGCCAACTTAATCTATATGAACTGATCGCTGGCATCATAAGCCATTTAGAATATACAAACGGGATATTCGTAATGATGTTACCTACCAGACGTGATGGCCGGTACATCTTGATAGGCTATGCAATACCAGGCATTACGTCGCTTACGTGGCTGCACCCCCAAACATGTTGCCCGTAAGCCATGATTCCTCTTAGGTCGGCACGATCAAGGTGCCCCAGCTTCTGATCGTCCGAGGAATCCTTCATCCACATCCCTCGTGCACGAGTTGTCCGTGACCATTTCGTATTCTCTTTTTATTTTTAACTTAACGGGCTCTTAGAGCCATAACGGATTATCAACTAGGTTGGCAGCGGCACTCCGTGTAGCACGGGTAGTGAGCCCCGATGCACGTCCCTGACATACCTATCAATAATCATAATTTTCTTTTTTCCTTTCTTTCTTTCTTTTTTTCATTCATTCACTTATTAATTCATTCATTCTTTTGTTATCATTATGCAGCTCCAGGTACGAAAACTGCCTTGGTGACCCAACGGTCCCGAAGCCTTTTCATGTTTGCATTACTCGGCTCAGAATGACTATTTCGATAGTCTTCCTGCCTCAATTTAGGGAACCATTAACTGTGTCGTGTCTCAAGTTATGGCACGATCTAAGTGACAAATATTTCATACATAATTGAGCGCGTAAGAAAATCTACTATAAATGTAAGCAGTGCCTTGGGCATGAGCGTGGAGTATGCTGCGAGGGTTTAAGTAAAATTCCAAGTTCATTTTCATATTCTACACAAGTGATACAAGATAGGATTATTCCCTTAGCTAGGTGCGTTAAGTTCTTTTAATAGCATGCAAGGGTTTATCCTACTGTGGGTTTAATTCTGGAGTGTGCCGCGGAGCGGGTCGTTACATTATACCCCACTCAAAATAAGTCTCATCTCCGAGACTTCCTGAGTGCAAGTCATCCTACTGTTCCTTAATACATACCATGTGTGTGTTAGACAATTTCCATCGAATTGATGGCATCAAACTATACTCAAGTATCTTTCTAAGTTTCGTGTCGCATGCGCTTGGCCAGTTTTAATAAATGACTCTACCACTCTGTAGCTTCCCTTCCCGGAGAATTTTCTCGAAATATTTTTTTGATTTAAATAGTGATTTTAGAATTTTATAAACGATTATTTAGTTAATTATTACGGTAGATGACCTTACCCATAGTTGAGTTTTGAAATACAAGACAACTAGGAATCATGGCACGGATAGTGCAGTAGCGTGCTTTGACTAGTGTTTTGCCATGGTAAGGAAATGCCTAGCCATAGGAGTGTCCTAACTAGGAAAACCAGATTAAGTTGTGACATGGCCATTATAAATAGTAATTATTCATTATTAATATTATTTGATGTTTAGGAGACCCGGTTGTATCAAACCAGTCCGGACTGAACCCGTACCAAGCCCAAGCCCATGTAGTCAATGCAGTGCGAGCAAAGACGTCCATGTAGACGTACATATTGCATTTATTATTTTTGATTGTTAAATAGGTATTTCGTATATAAAGGATTTATATACATAAATACAATTATTAATATTCTATTTTTTAGAAATAGGATAAATACCTTCCTAATTACCCCTTATGCATGTTGGGGTATTTGGACTACATATTCTGTCTGTACACTTAATATAGATTTTTCTTATTAGCATCATCATTACTATTATTATTATTATTATCATTATCATTATTATTGTTATTATCATTATTATTATTTTATCGAGGTTAATATTATATAATATTAATTTATACTATTTTGTCAATCAGTCCTTATTTGGTGAATATGTACTTGGAGTTATACAAAAATTATATATGTGTGCATGTATATATATACAAGTGTATATAAATATATGCGGGTAGATATATATAAATAAATATCAAATATATGTATGTATATATATATATATATATATATATATATATATATATATATATATATATATATATATATATATATGTAAATGTATACGTGTATATATATATGTATGTATGAATATACGTATACGTATACGTGTATATATACATATAGGAATATATATAAATAGATAGAAATAGAAATAAAATAAAATAAGAAAAAAAAAAGAGCAAAAGAAAAAGCAGTGGCAGCCCACAGTCGGCCCAGCCATCCCTCCAAAACCGAACATCTGCTAATAACCAAACCGAGCAGATAGCAGCAAACCACTTTTCCCCCCCGCGCTCGGCCTAGACCCGACCCCCTGTGAACATTACAGCCGACCTATATATATACGGATGTATATATATCAGAATGAGAACGTCGAAACCCTAATATCGAGTAACCGACACCCACGCCCAGGCCGCGCGCGCCTCCCCCTGTGCGCCACCGCCGTGCGCCGTCGCGCGCGGCCATAGGACGGCCAAACCGCGGCGATTGGCCGAGAAACAGAGCAGCCACAGAAAATAGTGCAGTCCGCCGAGGCGATTTCGCCGTGCATTTTCTTCGCGCACGCTCGACTAATCATCGAGCCGTTTTCTCTGGTATGCATCTAACCTTACCATCTTCGTTTCGATCCCATTAGCTCGATTTACTTTGCACGACACGCGTCACGAACCGAGCCCAAAGATTGACACAAATCTGTTTGCAAATAGCAAAACAGAGCAGTCCCCACCCTTTATTGGCAGGCAGATTTCTGCCAAACCGTAGTAATAGTTAGAAATCTAATTGAATAGATTTTTAGTCAACCCATACAGCTTCAAAATGCTGTTTATGGTTTTTAAATTCATCTAGTACACATCAAGAAATCCTGAATTGAAAATCAAGAAAAATAGCTTTTAGAAAAACAGACTCATCCACACGACGTACGTCCCGCCATTCCGGGCGACGTGGTCGCGAACCGAAGGCATCGAAAGCTGCGTAACGGCTTCGTGGTCGTGTGGGCTTTGGCGGAATTCAAATTGGTCGCGTGTGTGCGACGAATTTGATACGTATCCGTCGAAATTCACCGTATCTTGTACTTTACAAATTCTCCAATTACTTTGTGCACGCTCGTCAGATCGAGACGAAACTTGTGCCAACAGGACCGTATCGTTTTTCTGGTCCTGTATGCCAAGTTTGGTCTAATTTTGAGACAGTTGAATCGTACGTCGTTTTGCGGGCCCCACAGTTCCACTCAACGGGCGATTTTGTGCACGGCTCACCGGAATCCAACTTTGGACATAAGGTTGGGTTCGTATCGGAAAACCGGATTCGTAGACATGTAGTTTGACGAATTTAGAGACCGTTGACTCTGGCACGCTTTTCGGTGCAAATCGAGTCCAACGACGGACATCGTTTTTGTCCGAAATTACCGTTTTGCCCTTGTATCCAGAATTAGACTTAAGGACAGGCAATCCTAGCTAATTTGACTATTCTGAGAACGTTGGTACTATTTATTTCAGCATCTGGAGACTTCTGCATGTGTTGATTGATTGTGGCTCATTGAGTGGTATGGTATAGTATTGGTTTCTCCAGCTAAGGACCTCAGGCAAGTGCACTTTCTGATTGCTTTCCGATTCATAGTAGTTTTCTCATTTTATGTCTATACATATATCTTGCTGCTTGTTGACACGCTCGTCACACGGAGTAGTCGGAAGGGGAAATATCTTAGTATACATGTGGACTATCCAGAAATATCCCCAAAATGTCAATTATTGCATGATAGCAGCTGCACACGACACGTGCAGTGAGCCGGATTTACCCCCTAGCCGTTCACATGTTGAAAATGATATTTCACACCACCTAGATAGATGTCTTTTATTAGTTTTTTCTTGTTTACCTCTCTATCGTGCTATGTCATCAGTTTTCTTACTAGCTTTCATATTCCATATGCTATTTTCATGTCTTGTTAATTCTATTGTGTTTTGCATTACCGTCGGTTTGTGTACTTGTTCCATTTCTGACTGGAAACCAATATTTGTCTGGTTTAGCCGCGATCACTCTTAGCATTGGGAAGGCTTGGGTATGCTGAGGTCAACCTAGAAATAGAAAACAATTGTGTTAATTTCATTAATTGTAAAACTTTATATTTTCCATTAAATATAAATGTTGTAACTGTTGTAATAAATCTAGAAATGTGAATGAGCAGTAAATGTGATATTTGAGCATTTATTTCTTGCGGGCTTGACAGCATTCTACCGCCGACTCTGCGGCGTAGGCTGGCTTGGACACGCCTCGTATCCAAAAAGCGGGTGCAGGTCGTGACAAGTTTTTGTGGTGGCCGATGCAGGTTATTTTTCGCAAAAGATTGCGAACTCGTGATGGTACGTTAGTCGTACTATTGCGAGCCTGCGCCTAAGAAATGCTCATTCACAACTAGGATTAAAATGATTTAAGATAATGACTAGGACTAGGAGTCCCTTGTTCAAATTGACCGTTGGATAGTTAAGGATGTTAGATAGGCCATACAATTTAGAATTTTTTAGATTGCTTGCTAGAACCCTATAGGTACACTCTTACTTTGATATGACGATATGACCCCATGTGGATCTACTATTCGCTGGTAAGTTAGACTTGCCTAGAATTAAGGCATTAATTTTAATGAACTGTTTAATTTTCTTTTTGCTGTATTAGATATAGATCTTATACCATAAGTTAGAATTACCTGTTTTAAATACTATGTTGCCATAGGGAATTATTTTAAATTTTCTGATTCTGTTATTGGCATACGAATCTCGAAGTAGATTTATTTGAAATTTCCTACAACCATTGAAATGCATATGAACTAGATACTATAATGTTTGTATTTCTTTTGTATTTAGTTACTTCCTCCATGTTAAATCTTTTAATTTAAGTGTTGTGACTGATAGGACAAACACCTACGCTTTATTCTTAGTCAACTTGTTATGATCTCTAGAAGCTCATGAATTTTTACGGATATAGTTAAATTGGAGTGCTAGTTAACTAATAATAGTTAGACAACAGCGCACTATCATCAATTAGCTGAGAGTGGAGATGTGGGTTCACTGCAGCCAGCAGCGCACTGGCGAGGCACAAACCATAGAATTGAAATCGTTTCGAAGAATCATAGTCTATGGAACCGTGCAGAAACTATGTTCTCGTTGACTTCTTTAAATCTTAGATACCATTGTGTCAATATAGGTAGAGTGTCTGATAGCCTATCACATTTGAATCACGAAACCAAGGGTTTGCCGTAGCCAGAGTATACGGGCAAGGCGTAATTCTCTGTGAAACAATTTCAGATGTGATTACAAGTTTAGGGTATTATAGAGGGTAGAGACTGCCCTGTATGACCCTAAGATCCAAAACTAATACTAGTGTAAGTTCTGTAAGTCGAGTAGCATGTCTCCCAACCCGTGGCCCTTGTGATCTATTAACAAGGTAATTGACTGACAATAACAGGTTTATCCAGACTATAGGAACTCAGAAGTCCTTAACCAATTAGTCGACTAAGGCCGAATGGATAGAAGATAATAGGTTGACTGTATAAACAATAACACCAGGTAAGGATTTGACTTTCTCAAAACTCGAACCATTGTGCCTCATTCCAAAAATCTTGCCTATTTATATTTTGACTATCTTGACCAACGCTGCTATTACAGCCTAGTTTTTGCAAGCTTACTCTTTTATCAAGCTTGATTCGAGACATATGTTTATTGGGGATGTCCGCTAACATATTGTCTAATCAGAATCATTGTATTACGGTCTGATCAACCATGATGCATTTGGTTCACTTTTTATTTAACTATCCTACGTGGATTGAGATATAGATGTCTCTAGGATCTCATCCGCGACTGCTTTGACAATCCCTCTTGAAATAATACCTTCGCCTTTGAATCACGTAATTGTACTCGGTGACCCCTCTCTCGAACTCCTTATTTGTTTTTGTCTTTTGCTGATTGGAAAGACGAAAACTCGTAATTGATAGATAGACACGGAGAATTCCCATGGCTATGATAGTTGTATATGCAAGTGTAGCTACCATCGGCCAGCCCTGTGACAGGAACCTTGCCATCATATCCTAGCCTCTAAGGTGGGTAGACTGTAAGCCTTCTAAAATCTTGGTATATACGGGGATTATCGATTGATTAGAATAATTTTCCACTAGGATGATAATTAGAGCCCCATGGACTCCCACTTTCCATTTAGATCATTTTGTGTCCCCGGCCGTGTCATTAATATTCGGAGCACGAGACCAACTGTTACCTTCTAACAAATTTCATATGCAAGATCTAGACGAGTCCACCTTCATCTAGGTATATCATGTCCCACTCAAACCCGTCCCCTTGTACTCTATTTTTGTGCTACGACTTTCAGGTTAAAAGGACTAGCTATAACCCTTACCATCATGTCGGTATACTTCCCGACTTCCATTAGAGCCTCAACTTTGACTTAAATCCTTCGACCCAATATATGGCTGTGATCTACACGAAGCCCACTACGCACATGACATTAGTGTGCTACTCAATTGTGTCTTCTCGTGCTATTTAAAAAGTCACTGAAGGTGCATTTTGGGCTTTAGGAACCTGGTTAAACCAACCTGACTGACAACTAGCTCAACCACTTGGAAGAAATCCTATTCTAGATTACCCTAACCTAGTAAAAATAGTTTATCATTGGGATCTTGTCTAGTCTATATAGATTGAAACTCCATATTCATCCAACCAACGACTGATGCCCAAATAGAGAACCCATTAAGACCACAATCTAAATTTCTCAAACTCCATCCCATTTTGGAACCTTGATTAGAACCTCGAGAACGGAACTTCGGTATTGCATGGATTGCAGGCCTCTCTAAGAAACAAGTGTTCCTCGATTTAGCAGGTGACTGGACTAGAGTAGCCCAATTTAGCAAATAAGTCAACAGTTCATAGACTATCTTTCTATCTGCAACATTGGATACTCTCCACTGCTCTTGAAACTTCACCGTTGCTCCCGATTTTTCTGCCTTATCTTCCTGTCCTCCCTACTTTGGAGCGACGAATAGCCATGCTTACTAGAATTTACCAATATTTTTAAGCTACTTGTGTAAATTTGATTGCTTGTTAAATTTTGGGTTGTTTGATAGATACGAGAGGATTATAGATACCATATGTCCTAGAGATTTTTGGTAGAATTATTAATCACTAGTTAGAAGATTATATGATTTTAGTGACCTATGTTTCAAGGGAGTAGTGTGACCAAAGGTGGGTAGAAGTCCTCGAGATTTCAAAAATACCAAGTGACTAGAGAAGGCCATAAAATATTTTTGAGAAATTAAGTTTGAGGAGATTAAGATAATAGTAGACCTTGATTTTAGGACATAGTCATGAATTAGATTTTCGAGGACGAAATTATTTTTAAGGTGGGTAGATTTGTAGCTTCCCTTCCCGGAGAATTTTCTCGAAATATTTTTTTGATTTAAATAGTGATTTTAGAATTTTATAAACGATTATTTAGTTAATTATTATGGTAGATGACTATTTTCCATAAATAAATTCACTTTATTTATTGTGTATCTGGGAAAATTACAACTGTAGGAATTCGATCTAGAAGACGATCGCTTTATCCCTTGGACTATGCGAAGAAGAAAAGCTCTCAAAATTTTGACAGTAAGTTAGATAACTATGTATCTGTACAATGAATGAGAAAAAGAACTCTATTTATAGAGTCAAAAATAACTGAAAGGATAACTGTCTTCACAGCCTGTGCCTAGTTGAAAATCACGCAGGATTTAACATACGCAAGGTTGTGAGCAGTTACTGGACGTGGCCTGTAACTGTTGGACACATGGCAATCATGCATGAGTCGTGTGCAAGTTACAGGACACGCAGGCGAGAGATCAGTGGCATGGCTGCCACGTACTCTAATTTGATGAAATCCACGCAGACTTGTTGAAGACGAAATCCACGCAGACTTGGGTAAGAAAGCTTCAAAATCCATGCAAACTTGGGGCAAGAAGCTTCGGAATCCACGCAGACTTGGGGCAAAAAGCTTCACAATCCACGCAGACTTGGGGCAGAAAGCTTCAAAATCCACTCAGATGTGGGGCATGAAATTTCAGAATCCACGCAAACTTGAGGTAAAAAGCTCAAAATATACGCAGACTTGAGGAAGGAACATATAAGTTCAAAATACTCGCAGACTTGAGCCAGAAGGCTCAAAATCTACATAAGATTGAGGCAGAACTGCCAGCTTTCTTGATTCGACGTGCCTCGACTGACACAAAATCTCTGACAGTGATTGCTTTGTCAATCGCATTAAATGACAAGAAGCTCTTTTGGTACGCCAACTTGGTGAAGGCTGAGTCTTGCTGAAGAAGATTTCAAAAGTCACGCAATAGTCGGCTGTGATCTCTCGAGTTCCGTGCATACGTGGCATACGAGAAGACATTCTTCGACTGTCGTGCTGTCAGTCATAATGACACTCTGACAAATAATGAGCTGTCTTCTAGCGTAATTTTTTAATATTGTCCTGATCAACTCAGCGTGACTTTCGGACCCAGTTCCGATCAACTCAGCGTGACTTTCATTTTTAAGGCCTACAAAAACCCCCTTCAAAGTTTTCGAAAGTTGAAAAGACTTCAAAATTTCGAAATACTTTGAAAATATCCAAATGAACTTATTAAATGTCATGATGACTCTTCAGTTTTCGAGACTGATTGAATCCAATTTATGGTGGAATATGAACCGCCGGCGAGCTTGTTTATATAAACGGGGAGAAAATTCAGCTTTGATATTCATCTTACGTCAACATGACTCCGAATGAAGAAGAAGCAAGAAAGTTGGGTTTCTGTGCACATGGAGACCCTACTATCGGGGGTAAGGAACCGGAGCCTTTAGTTTTCGAGTTCAAAGATGACCCTACACAACTAGTCAAGAACTTCCTGAGCCACTTTGGTCTGGACGGCTCGTCTTCTTCCAATGGGCGCAGCCTTGCAGAGCAGCGTGAAATGCTTAATGTTCTGTTACATCGTATGGGAGTCACTAGTGTAGAGGAATTGGGCGCCAAGCTCAGTCGCTTCACAAAATAGAGCGTGTCTTTTATGCTTCTGTTTTCTTTTTGAGAAATGTTGTACTTCTTTTCCTATGTAAGGTCATCAGTACCTGCTTTGAAAAATGTAGTACAACTTTTGTGCTGAAAACTAGTTTTACACCGGACAGCGTGCACTAATGAAGAATATTAAGTGGCACACTTTGAATTTTTCAAATATTGTGCTATTTTCTAAAGCACACGTGACACTCATTCTATGGTTTATGAGCGCTTTTTACTCGGATCTTTTCCAAGAATAGGCCTGCACTTTGTCCTTTAAATAGATAGGTGAGTTTCATGCATACTCATTCCTTCATTCTTCTTCTTCTTCTCTGAGAATGACCTTTTTGCAAGATTCCATTCTCAACAAGAAATTAATGATAGCAATGCTTTCTGATCTAGATCTCGATGGTGAGTCTAACATAGTATGCGTATCACTTTTCACTGTTGAAGATGAGTTTTTGTTTCTGACTAAACAAGGTGCGCCTGACTGGCCAGTGCGTGTCTCATGATAATGACACTTCTGTTAATTAATTTCTTTTTCTTTGCTGCTTTCTGCAGAAGCTTGGCTGCAAAATTTTTTCAGAACTGGCATTGGCGATTTGGATGCTGTGGAGAGCGTTCTTCTGACACCAACATCAGGGAGCTCATGCGCTATTGACGCGCAAATCAGACAACTCAGAACTCTTTGTGGGATAGAAGGGTCTTCCTCCGATGGTAGGAAGAGCCTTTATACACGGAGATTTGGACGGTGGAGTCAGCTCTACCCCGAGAAATCGGGTAGTAGAGTTCCTTTCATGGCAGAACTAGGAATTGTATCCCAATGTTGGATACATTCCTATCTCTTTTGAAAGGTCGCTCCCAATCCACCAGTTGTATTGGCAGCAACACGCCTTCGGGCTGCCATACTCTGGGGTTCTCCTCTTTTCTGAGAGAGAAGACCAGAATTTGATTCCTGCTGTCCTGGTCGTCACCGGGACTCAGACAGTCAGGAACTGCCACCAACAACGAACCCGTCCAAGAAGATCCAAAGAAGAAATAGATCTCTATTAGGTTTTTGTTGGTGTATAGAATGAAAATCCAAGAATGTAAAAGATTTCCATTATGATTTGTAAGAAAGTCTAAGAAAATGTAATAGACTTTTTATGATGAAATGAGAGTGGAAATGATAATTCTTCTATGCTCAATGATTTATATTTATTTGCATGAATTGTGGACATGATAGATAATGAAATCTTCTTTTCTGATTTAGAGTACATAATATTATCAGAGGTAATATGGACATGATAATATGTAGAAACTCAAAAGAAAATAGATTGATTTCTATGCAGAGATCAAAAATAGAAAATGATAAATGAGCAAGTAGATTCGGCATTTATCCAGAAGTTATGAAAATGTGATAAGTAACGAATCCCTTCTTTTTGATAGATTGATAGAAGATTATGAACGGACGAATCGTCAGATGAATGTAATAAATGAACGAATGAACCGTCGGATGAATGTAATAAATGAACGGATGAACCGTCAAGCATTAATGAATGTGTGAACCGTCGGATGAATGTGATGCTTCATTATTTGAAGAACTTCTGCCTATAAATATAGCAGAATTCTGACAAGAACAAACACTTCTATTCTTCAACATAAAAATGTCATCTAAAGAAGCATCCAAGAAAGCTGAAATCGCCCTGAAGGTTCAGAAAGGCACTGAAGAACACCCTGCTGATTCAGTTCAGCCGAAGGAAGTAAAAGCAGGCAAAGGTCCGTCTGCACCCAAGCCACCAAGGGACATTCTGGACTTCCTGCTCGAACCAGGAAGGACTGAAGAAGAAGAAGCCATGAGGATGGCCGCTTGCAAGTTCCTCGTGGGTTCTAGCAAGGAGGTTCTCGGCTCTTTTGCTGACCGCATTTTCGAGAAGGACGTCAGTAGCCCGCGTCCAAATATAGAGAAGGATGATAGTGATCTTCCTTAAAATCATGTACTATCAAAAATAAAATAAAAATTTTATTTCTGAACATGAACTTGTCTAATAATTTACAAGCCTTTATACATAATACTTTTTAAGGAATTTGCCATTAATAGGCATCATAACTTTTCGACCATCCAGTTCTGAGAGTTGATAGGCTCCATTTGAGAAAACTCTGCTTACGACATAGGGACCTTCCCACTTTGCGTCAAATTTGCCCTTGCTCATATGAGTCATAGTCATAGGACGTCTGACTGTTAGAACAAGTTCTCCTTTTTGATACGCTCGAACTCTGACTTTCTTATTAAAAGCTCTTGAGATTCTAGCTTGATAGAATTCAATATTCTGTTGAGCAGATAATCGCTTTTCATCCAGAGCTTCTAATTCCTGAAGTCGAAGACGATCATTATTCTCGGCAGTGAGTTCATTAGCGATTGCTATCCTTAAAGAAGGAATTTGAATCTCTAATGGAAGAACAGCTTCGCAACCATACACCAGAGAGAAGGGTGTACATTTAGTAGCATTACGAACTGTAGTGCGATAAGCCCATAAACATTCACTGAGCTTCTCACTCCAATTACGTTTGTTAGTAGAGACAAACTTCTTTAGGAGTTTGATGATGGTCTTGTTAAAAGCTTCTGCTAATCCGTTAGCTGCCGGATTATATGCGGTAGAAGCCATATTGTTGATCCGATGATCGTCACAGAATCGAGTAAATTTCTGACTGACGAACTGTGGTCCGTTATCATGAATAATGCGTCGAAGAACACCAAATCTGTAGATGACATGATGTTTGATAAAGCTGATAACATTGAAAGTCTTGACTTCAGATAAAGGAATGGCTTCGGCCCATTTAGAGAAATAATCGGTTATTGCGAGAATAAACCGATGACCTTTTGATGAAGGCGGATTGATCGGACCAATAATATCCATGCCCCAAGCTTCGAAGGGCCATGATGATGCCGTCAGATGTAGAAATTCTTAGGGTTGATGAATAAAATCCGTATGGATTTGACAAGCTTTATACTTCTTTGCATATTCGATGGCATCTGATACCATAGTGGGCCAATAATAACCCATACGTCGAATACGGTCCTGAAGTTTTAGGCCAGGCTGATGTGCTCCACAAATTCCATCATGTGCTTCGCGAATGATCTGCTGAGCCTCATCACCGGCAACACATCGAAGAAGTAGACTGTCATAAGCTCTGTTGACACAAAGTCACAGTCAACCAAATATTGACTACATTGACTAAATAATATCTGTATAAATTCAATACGACACACGACGTCTGCATTCAGTTCAGGACAGACAACAGCTCAGTTTTCGACTCTCAGTGTATTTTTGAGTCTATACTTTTACATTTTATTGAGTCTAGAAGTATGTACTCTGAGTTATGCTGAGCTCTTGGAACTTAGTCTATAAGCCTACCCAAAATCCCAAGCTCCACCAAAACAAAAATTGCCCACAAGTCCCACTTAGGACCACTCTGTGCTCTGGAGACAGAGTTCGGGCCGAACTCTGCCTCCACACAGAGTTCGGGCCGAACTCTGTCCCCTAGAAATCAGGAACCCTAATTTTAGGATTAGCTGGTTGCTAGCTGTCCAACGGCCAAATTTTTGAATTTTCCTACCCGAATTCTGGCCGAATTCTGCCTCTAAAAAATACTATAAATAGGGCATGAATTCTCTCATTTCAATTCACTCAATCTTCTCTTCTCTTCTCTCCTACAAGCTCAATAAGCCATACCCTTCCTATCTACTAGCCACAAGCCTCCTAAGTCTCGAGTGCTCAGCATCTCTCAGTTAGGATTCTTGTGCAAGAGTGAAGAAGTCGCTTGGACAATTCCAAGCAAATTGCCACTGCGATCCTCTGTTAGAAGTTGACGTGCTCTTCTGAAGAAAAGGCACGGGTTGTAAGCTACTATTTCACAAATAGTGGATTTAATCCTGAGCTAGAGTTCTCAGGCCTGGACTAGTCCTCCACGAGGGAAACCAGGTTAAAATCGTTGTGTTTGCGTATGCTCTTCTGCTCTTCATTTATTTTCCGCACTTTACTCTGATTTTTTATTGTTGGTGAAAGAGTTATTTTTAATTGGCTATTTTTCTATATAAACTCTATTCACCCCCCTCTAGAGTTGCCAAACTGTTCTTCAATTGGTATCAGAGCTCTGTTCTCTTTACAAGGACTAACTTCCTAAGAGCTGATCCATGGCAACCACACAATTCTTGATTTCCAATCATGGTGAAGGTCAGTCCACTCATAGGCCTCCCCTATTTGATGGGACTAACTACACATATTGGAAAACAAGGATGAGCTTCTATCTTAAGTCTCTAGACTTTGACCTGTGGACTGTCGTCACCGACGGTTACAAAAAGCCCGCCAGGATAGTTGTCGATGGTGACCTCATTGAGAAACCACACGACAAATATTCCGTCGAGGAGAAGAAACAGGCAAGTCTAGATGCTAGGGCTATTAATGCTTTATTCTGTGCTATAGACAGGAATGAGTTCAACAGGGTCTCTACATGCACCACTGCTCATGAAGTATGGAGACTTCTAGAAGTGACGCATGAAGGAACTACACAGGTCAAGGAATCTAAAATAAGCCGTCTCACTCAAGAATACGAAGCCTTCAAGATGAAGCCAAGTGAGACGATCACTCAAATGATCACAAGATTCCTCGACATCATCAATCCTCTATCTTCACTTGGAAAGCAGTACTCAAACCACGAGAAGATTCGTAAGCTGCTCAGAGGGCTACCAAAGATTTGGAACCCTAAGGTGACAGCCATCATAGAAGGAAACGATCTCACAACAATGTCAATGGAGACCTTGATGGGTAAGCTTATGACTCACGAGCTTGACCTCAAGGACTTCGAAGAGCCTGCTCCGAAGACCAGGGAGATCGCACTCAAAGCTCATCAACGAAGAGCTAATCATGATGAGACCGAAGAAGATAATTCGGATGATGAAGACCAAGCTCTCATGGTTCGCAACTTCAGGAAATTCCTTCGCTTCAATCGAAGGAAGAAGGAATCTCAAGAAGACGATGAAGAAGAACCAACTTGTTATGGTTGCAAGAAAACTGGACATGTCCGAAAAGACTGCCCATTCCTGAAGAAGAGCAACCGCTATGAGAAGCCATACAAAAAGAACTCATCAAAGAAATATGCCAACACAGGTATCTGGCATGAAAGTGAAGCGAGTGACTCTGAGGAAGAAAAGGACTCTCCTCAAGATACAGCAAATGTGTGCCTGATGGCAACTTCCAACAAGGTATCTAACGAAACTCTGGATGACTTCTCTTTTGATGAACTTGGCGATGCTTTCACTGATTTACTCGATGATCATAAAAAGGTCATCGGTAAATATAAACATGCCAAGGACAAAATCAAAAGTCTAGAAGATGAGATACAAAGAATCTCTTCACTTCTTGATAATGTTAGAAACACATCACCCACAAATGACACTGATGAAGCATCCAAGCTTAAATTAAGCTTACATGATGCTGAAGCACGTATTGAGCAACAAACTCAAGAAATCACTACTCTCAACACGTTGCTTGCTGAAGAAAAGAATAGACACAAAATTTCCATGACTAAGATTTATGGCTTAAATATTAAGGTTGATGAACTGCAAGCTGTTTCTAAAAGATTAGAAACCAAATTGGGTAAACAGGTTGTTCAACCTCAAACCCAATCACATGGGCACAATACCACTCATGCTAGTCAACCACGTCATTCTCATGCAGCACATAACCATGCTTTTATATACACAAACTTTCATAAACCACATGCACGTAAGAACAATTCTCACTCAGTACACACTCATCATGCACAAAGACACAATCAACATCACTCCACACATATAATTCATCATGCCATGCCATATAGACAAAATCATCATGCAATGCCATATAGACAAGGTCCTCATAAACCATATAGACAAAATCATCATGCCATGCCATCTAGACAATATCAGCATGTCACACATCATAGACAATACCATCATTCTATGCCTCATAGACACCATCAACATGCCACTTATTCCATGCATAATCATCTTCACCATGCTAACTCTTCACATCATGACCATCCTCATCCTGTTGCTTATAGATATTATTCTCATGCTCCTAGTATAAATAAGAATGCTATCTGTACTTATTGTGGATTACATGGACACATCTCACCACAGTGCAGAGTTAGAAGACTTGTAGATAAAATGATATATGCTTGGTTCCCAAAGACTAACTTTTCAGGACCCTCAAGAACTCGGGTACCAAAGGTCACATCTACTCTTGATGTAGGTGGACCTTCCCTCCTCAACTAAAAGTAAGTGGATTCTCGATAGTGGATGCTCGCGACATATGACGGGAGACGCAAATCTTTTTGCATCACTATCGATGAAGAGAGAAGGATACGTATCTTTCGGTAACAATCTCAAAGGGCACATTATAGGTAATGGTATCATTGGTCATCCTCCTTCTCCTGTAATAAAGGATGTCTGCCTAGTGACCGAGTTAAAGCATAACCTGCTCAGCATTAGTCATCTTGCTGATCATGGATATGATATTAACTTTGGACAAAACAGTTGCTACATCTATGATAGGTCAACAGGAGACATTGCTTTTGAAGGGAAAAGAGAGGACAACATCTACATTTTCTATCTTTCTATAAATACTAACAATGCAGATAGATGTCTATATGCCCACAAAGACGAACGACTACTTTGGCACCAGCGTCTTGGTCATGCCAACATGGATGCTATATCCAGGCTTTCCACCAAGAAGCTAGTGAGAGGATTGCCTGAAATCACGTTCAAAAAGGACACGGTATGTGCCGAATGTGAACTAAACAAGGCAACTAAATTCTCATTTCATTCTATCAACTCTGTAAGTACTACTAGACCCTTGCAACTACTTCATATGGATTTATTTGGTCCTAGTAGAATAGCTAGCTTTGGAGGCAAACTTTATGCATTTGTTATTGTTGATGATTTCTCGAGATTTATATGGGTTTTCTTTCTCGCAAATAAGAGCGATGCTATTTCTGCTTTCAAAATTTTTGTAAAGAAAGTTCAAAACGAAAAAGGCTACATGATTACTCGAATCCGAAGTGATCATGGAGGCGAATTCGTAAATTATGATTTTGAAAGTTTTTGTAATGCAAATGGTTTTGATCATGAATTTTCTTGTCCTAGAACTCCTCAACAAAATGGTGTTGTGGAGCGGAAGAATAGGACTCTTGGCGATATGGCTAGAGTCATGTTGAATAAATTTTCTCTTCCGAAATATTTTTGGGCAGAGGCTGTAAGTACAGCATGCCACATTTTGAATAGGGTGCTTATTCGTCCCATTACGAAGAAAACACCCTATGAGCTTTGGTTTGGGAGAACCCCTAATGTTTCTTATTTTAAAGTTTTTGGCTGTAGATGTTTTATCCTTAACACCAAAGACAACTTAGGCAAATTTGATGCCAAAGCTGACGATGGTATCTTTCTTGGTTATGCCGCCAAGAGTAAGGGATATAGAGTTTTCAATAAACGCTCACTTATTGTGGAAGAGTCAACAAATGTGACTTTTGATGAAGATAACAGTGCAGCAAGTACTCTTGATGATGACGTTGAGCCATCAACTTCTACTCCAATGAATACTTCAACCGAAACTAATTCTCTGGAGGGTTTGCCTAAGAAATTCTCTTTCAAACCTTCTCATCCAGAAAATTTAGTTATAGGAGAAGTTTCACGTGGAGTAACTACTAGATCATCACTAAGAGACTCCGTTGCTAGTACTGCCTTCATTTCACAAGTAGAGCCTAAAAACATTTCTAAAGCTTTTAATGATGAATTTTGGATTTCTGCTATGCAAGAAGAACTCAACCAATTTGAGAGGAGCCAAGTATGGGAACTAGTTCCTAGACCGGCTAATCACTCAATAATTGGTACCAAATGGGTGTTTAGAAACAAAGTAAATGAAGATGGTTCAGTCACACGTAACAAAGCTCGTCTAGTAGCTCAAGGATACAACCAAGAGGAAGGTATCGACTACGATGAGACGTATGCTCCTGTTGCTAGACTAGAATCCATTCGGATGCTTTGTGCTTTTGCTAATTTTCAAAACTTTAAATTATTTCAAATGGATGTTAAAAGTGCTTTCTTGAATGGCTTTATTAAGGAGGAAGTTTATGTCAAACAACCCCCTGGCTTTGAAAATCACAAATTTCCCGACCACGTGTTCAAGCTGAAGAAAGCGCTTTATGGCCTTAAACAAGCCCCCAGAGCTTGGTATGAAAGGCTAAGCAGTTTCTTGCTTGAGAAAGGTTTTTCAAAAGGGAAAATTGACACTACACTGTTTATCAAATCTTTCAAAGACACCATTCTATTAATTCAGATTTATGTTGATGATATTATTTTTGGGTCTACTGATGAAACTATTTGTCAAGAATTTGCCAAGTGTATGCAGACGGAATTTGAGATGAGCATGATGGGAGAGCTCAACTACTTTCTTGGTCTGCAAGTAAAACAACTGGCTAATGGAACTTTCATCTGTCAATCGAAGTATACCAAGGACATGCTGAAGAAGTTCGATCTTGACAACATCAAACCAATCAGCACTCCAATGGCTACTTCAACCAAACTCGAACCAGATGAGAGCGGCAAACCCGTTGATCAACGTAAGTATCGAGGTATGATAGGCAGCTTACTTTATTTAACTGCTAGTCGCCCCGATATCATGTTTAGTGTTTGCCTATGTGCTAGATATCAAGCAAATCCTAAGGAATCTCATATGACCGCGGTTAAGCGTATCTTTCGATACCTTAAGGGTACGGTTACAGTGGGCCTATGGTATCCCAAGTCAACATCATTTGACCTCATCGGTTACTCTGATGCTGACTTTGCTGGATGCAAGGTCGACCGTAAAAGTACGAGCGGCACGTGTCATTTATTAGGAAAGGCTTTAGTCTCATGGTTTAGCAAGAAGCAGAACTCTGTCGCACTATCCACAACAGAAGCTGAATACATAGCAGCTGGGCGTTGTTGTGCACAAATTCTGTGGATGAAGCAAACCCTTGAAGACTATAAGTTATCTTTCATGCATATTCCTATATTCTGTGACAATACTAGTGCAATCAATTTGACTAAGAACCCTGTCTGCCACTCACACACTAAACACATTGAGATCAGACACCACTTTTTGTGTGATCATCAGCAAAATGGCACGATTAACTTAGAATTTATTGACACTAATCATCAGCTGGCAGATTTCTTTACTAAGCCACTATCCGAAGAGCGCTTCAATTTTCTTTGTCGTGAACTTGGAATTTTAGATGAAGCAGTTATAAATTGAAACTCACCTGCGTAAATATCGAGTATATTGTGATTCTTTTTCGAAGAATTTGGTATAGGTACAAGCCGAAAAGGTCCTTCTGACAACAAGGCGTAAAAGCCTAAGCGACACGGTGCACTAGTCCTCAGGACTACCGCTAGCTGGGATCCGGCCCCTGCAGCTAACCCATGGCAAATTTGGACTATTGAACCACAGTATATGTCCTTATTTATTATATGGCTCGTTTTCGATTTAATGTTGCCTAATTGAGATTTTCTAAAGTTCATTCTGTTTTCTGAGTACCTCTCTATCTATTTTTTACACTCTTTGTTGTCCTCAACTATCTTTTGTTTAACTCTTAAACTTTTTCTTCATGTTCTTTGCCTGTTTTCAGTTCTGGACCATTGATCCAGAACTCGGGCCGAACTCTGCCCCTATCAGAGTTCGGGCCGAGTTCGGTTCTTAGGTTCCAGGGTCGGGATCTGGCTCTGCCGTTGGATCAATTCTAATCCAATGGTCAATATTTCACCCGACCAAAGACCAAGCCCTACTTTATTTCGGGATTCCCTCTCTTTCCTCCCATATTTCCTTCTTCTCCACCTCCTCCATCTTCTTCCTTCCAAACCCTAACCCTAGTTCTTGATATAGAGGGCTCTATTTCTTCTCAAAATCAAGGGAAAGGGGTTTTTCAACATTCTCTTCAACTGTTTGGTATTCTTTTCAGGTATATCTCTCTTTTTCTATCATTTCCAAGTTCTCCTCTTTTATTTCAAATGGCATCTCGCTTGTCCAAACGAGGGAGAAGGACTCGACATGAGGGTGCTTCCTCTTCGGTTCCTCCTCCTCCGATTGAACAAGTAGTTGAACAACACCCCATTCATCCGTTGTTCAATCCGCCGCGTCCCGATGACCCTAACACTTACGACGACCGTTTATTTGTATCGCTAGAAGCCTCTAATGAATGGTTTAGCGATTTTAGAACTCGTCCGGTGTTTGGGGGCCATCCCATAAATTTTACTATATTTTCACAATATGAGTCTTTATTCCGTGATCTTTGTTTGGATGAACTTGTTGCTTCAAATTCTGTCATCTACCATAGTGCAATTCAAATGTTTTACTGCAATTTGACTCACGATGCAACCCACATCTATTCTCGGGTTGCTGGCATTACCATTGCCTTTAATGATTCTGAGTTGGGAGACTTTCTTGCTCTTCCGGATCTTGATGTGTGGGACAAGCTTGTGGAAGCACGTCAACTTCAATTTGTTGGCAATACTTCCCTTGAAGGATTCAAGGAGGATTTATGTGCTCCTAACGTAAGTCCTCGCAAGCTAAAGGCCAAGCATCTCACCCCCTACTTTTATGAACTTCATCGCATCGTGTTCAATACTATCTTGCCCAAGGCTGGCTCAACAGATGAAGTCACTTATCTTGAGATCTCCACCTTATATCATCTCCACTATCGTATTCCATTCAACTTTCCACGGACTATGATGGATTGGATGATCAACTGTCGGAAGAAACCAAGAGCTTTGGTTTATCCTCTCTATCTTCCTTTAGTTTTTCGTGCTTTTATCATTCCTATCCATGATTGTCCGTTCCTGCCTGCACCTGCCTTTCTATCCAAAGCACGACGCCTTCAGCCTGTCGCTGCTTCTGAGTCATCTGAGCATTCTGCTGATGAGGAGCCTGACGCCCCTCCTCTTGGTCAGGATGCACCTCCTCCTCCTGCCACTCTTGAGTCTCTTCAGACTATGCTTCGCGATCGCTTTGCTATTGAGGATGATCGCTGGACGCAGCAGGATTACCGTACCACCTTGCAGATCAGTGCCCTTGGGAACTCTCTGCATGATATGCGGTATTCACTTGCTCGTCATCCTGATCTGCATGTGCCTATTGAGCGGGATCCAGATCGCGCGGGTCATCGTATAGACGATCCGTGGGTAATGAGGTATATGGATCCTGATGATGCTTTTGTGGACCCTCGTCGCTCATTCCCTGGTCCTTCAGATGTTCCAGGACCTTCTCGTGCTCCATGATGGAGATTGGCTTGATATGCTGCTGACACTGCTGATGGTCTTAGTTAATTTTTTTTTGATTTTAGTTATTTCAGTTTGTTATGGATTTATGTACTGGATTTATGTCTTCAAACCCTGATGATGTGCTGGTTGGTGGATAACATTTTATGCTATTTTTCGTAGTTCTACTTTATGTCAGTGACTTGTTTTATTAGTATTATACTGTTTCTTCTCTGCTTGGTGTGGTTGGATTACTTTTCATTGTCTATACTGCTATTCCCATGCTTTTCCTTATGCAGTCTATATGATCCTTTATATTGCTAACTGCCAAAAAGGGGGAGAAATATGTATATTTGTCTGTGCTTGTGTTTGCTTTTGGGAAAATATTTTTATCAGGCCACAGGTTCTATGCATTATTTACGGGGGAGAGCTATTGATTCTAGCTCGGCACCGTTCACTGATTACGGGGGAGCTATCTTATTCTATTTCGGCATTGTTTATGGGGGAGCTGTGTTTTAACCAACTGTGTCCAGGTATGAATATTGAAATATACATTTATTATTTTGTCAATTATCAATATGGGGGAGATTGTTGACACAAAGTCACAGTCAACCAAATATTGACTACATTGACTAAATAATATCTGTATAAATTCAATACGACACACGACGTCTGCATTCAGTTCAGGACAGACAACAGCTCAGTTTTCGACTCTCAGTGTATTTTCGAGTCTGTACTTTTACATTTTATTGAGTCTAGAAGTATGTACTCTGAGTTATGCTGAGCTCTTGGAACTTAGTCTATAAGCCTACCCAAAATCCCAAGCTCCACCAAAACAAAAATTGCCCACAAGTCCCACTTAGGACCACTCTGTGCTCTGGAGACAGAGTTCGGGCCGAACTCTGCCTCCACACAGAGTTCGGGCCGAACTCTGTCCCCTAGAAATCAGGAACCCTAATTTTAGGGTTAGCTGGTTGCTAGCTGTCCAACGGCCAAATTTTTGAATTTTCCTACCCGAATTCTGGCCGAATTCTGCCTCTAAAAAACACTATAAATAGGGCATGAATTCTCTCATTTCAATTCACTCAATCTTCTCTTCTCTTCTCTCCCACAAGCTCAATAAGCCATACCCTTCCTATCTACTAGCCACAAGCCTCCTAAGTCTCGAGTGCTCAGCATCTCTCAGTTAGGATTCTTGTGCAAGAGTGAAGAAGTCGCTTGGACAATTCCAAGCAAATCGCCACTGCGATCCTCTGTTAGAAGTTGACGTGCTCTTCTGAAGAAAAGGCACGGGTTGTAAGCTACTATTTCACAAATAGTGGATTTAATCCTGAGCTAGAGTTCTCAGGCCTGGACTAGTCCTCCACGAGGGAAACCAGGTTAAAATCGTTGTGTTTGCGTATGCTCTTCTGCTCTTCATTTATTTTCCGCACTTTACTCTGATTTTTTATTGTTGGTGAAAGAGTTATTTTTAATTGGCTATTTTTCTATATAAACTCTATTCACCCCCCTCTAGAGTTGCCAAACTGTTCTTCAAGCTCGACGATATAAGGTTTTTGTAGTATGATTGTAATAGAATCTGAGTGATCGTCGTCTGATAGATGCTGCCTCACTCGGATCATCCGGAAGAATATCATACAATACGAAGTCTAAGAAAGGAAGTCTCTAATCTTTATCCGTATTCTGAGTCTCAGTTGAATTACTGAAGATGAATTCCATGCTAGAATCAGATGAAGATGATAAAAATTTACGACTAAATCCAAATCCTCTTGTTGTGTTGACGTCATGAGATGTTGATTCTTCAATGTCAATTGGAAGTCCTAGGGTCAGGTTATTTTCCAGATGAAACAATTCTCGATTGCGAACAACAATCATTTGTTGCCGTCTGATTGGAATAGCTAACACTGCCGCAAGATTAGCAAGAGCATCAGCTTCGGTGTTACATGCTCGCCTAACATGTTCAATGAAGAACTCTTCAAACGAAGAAGCCATAGATATAGCCGATCTATGATAAGAAACCAGATCTTGATGGCGAACTTCATAAGTGCCCCTTATCTGATTGACAATGAGTTTAGAGTCTCCGTACGCCTCCAGATATTGAATATTCAAATGTTTAGCGAGTTGAAGACCAATGAGTAATGCATTGTACTCAGCTACATTGTTTGAACATGGTTGATCAAGAGAATAAGCTCGTTGAATAGCAAGACCTTCTGGCGATACAAGAATAATTCTAACTCCAGCGACAATATCACCATTAGGACCTATTCTTGATGCTCCATCAAAGAATAGACGCCAGGTAGGATCTTTTTCAGCAATTTGGTTTGAATCTAGAACTTCATCTGGGATTTCATCATAGAGTTTTGAATTTTTTGGAATTGAATGAGCAGCCAGAAAATCAGCTAAAGCTTGTCCTTTGACTGACTTCTGAGGAATATAGTGCATATCATACTGAGCAAGTAAGATTCCCCAATTAGCCAATCGAGAATTCAAAATACTGGGTTTTTTCATCATGACCCGTATAGGATTGATCTTAGAGATGACATGAATAGTCTGGCCAATGATATAATGACGTGTCTTTTGGACAGCGAACATCAAGGCTAGACATTCTATTTCAACCGGTGAATATCGAGGTTCAGCTCCAGTCATAGTACGACTGAGATAGTAAATGGCTTGTTCATGACCATTCTTATTCTTTTGAGCAAGCAATGCACCCAATGAATGACTCATTGCTCGGGTATACAAGAGGAATAGAATTCCTGAGACGGAAGGTACCAATACTGGAGGGCTCATCAGATATTGTTTTATATCATCGAATGCTTTCTGACATTCGTCATTCCAGACGAAAGAAACACCTTTCTTCATGAGTTTATTGAATGGTCTGCAGCGTCCTGAAAGATTAAAGATGAATCTCCTGATATAAGCGATCCTTCCTTGAAATCCTCGTAGCTCTTTTAAGGTGCGTAGAGGACGCATCTCTTGGATGGCTTTGATCTTCTCGGGATCCACGTGTATACCTTTAGAGGTAATGACGAAGCCGAGAAATTTACCACTAGAGACACCTAAGAAGGACTTAGTAGGGTTCATCTTTAATTGATGCTTACGCATTAGATCAAATATAGTCTTCAAATCTTGGATATGATCCTCCTTTTGTCGACTTTTGACTGCAATATCATCAACGTAGCATTCGACTGTTTTTCGCAAATGTTCACGGAATATAGTGCTCATAGCTCGTTGATAAGTTGCTCCTGCATTCTTGAGACCGAATGGCATCACTGTATAACAGTATGTACCGATCGGCGTTCTAAAAGAAGTATGCTTCTCGTCATCTGGAAACATTTTAATCTGATTGTACCTAGAATACCCGTCCATGAATGACATCCATTCAAACCCACAGGTATTATCGATCATAACATCAGTGATTGGTAGAGGAAATTCATCTTTAGGACATGCCGTATTGAGATCGCGGAAGTCTATCCAAACTCTGATCTTGCCAGTCTTTTTAAGAACAGGAACTATGTTAGCCACCCAATCGGGATGTTGTTCCTCTCTAATGAACCCAGAGGCCATGAGTTTATTGACTTCAGCTTCAATTGCATCCATAATGTCTGGACGAAATCGTCGATGTTGTTGTTTGACCGGTTTAGCATTCGGCAAGATATTAAGCTTATGAGTTGCGATTTGTGGATCAAGTCCTGGCATATCTTCATAACTCCAAGCGAAGACATCGATGTATTCACGAATGAGTTTGATCATGTCTTGCTTATCAGTTTCTGAAAGACTTTCACTGATGAATATTGGTTTGGGAGATCCCTCTTCACCAACATCTATTTGAACAAGTTTATCTTCAGTCGGAGGTTCCTTTTGCTCGAATTGGAACTCCCATTGATTATCTAACCTTTGGGTCCATTGTTTTGATTCAGGTGAGATTTCAAACTTTTATTCGTCTTCATCACTTTCTTCAGAACAGTCGATGGAAACCATGTTGGAAGACAGAATGTTGCAGTAGAAATCACCGATACTCGTATCGGAATCCCAAGAGGTAGTACTAGAAGAATCAGATCTCTTATCTTCGCCAGATTCGGGATCTTCATGAACAATATTGATAAAAGGAGTAGGTGTAATATAGCCCAAACCGCATTTTGTCCTCCCATATTTCAGAGGAGGAATACGAACAGGCATTTTTCTTCCTTTTCCACTATTGAGGCCAGTCCTGAAGTCATAGCCCATATTTTTAATGATGTCTTTAGATTGCTGATTATAACGTCGTAGTTGTAATCTTCCAGTATTATCATTTTTGTCCTCGTCTTCAGGGTTAGAAGGATTCTGGGGGCCCTTTGTAAAAGACTATTGGGATGTCTCCTGGCTTTCTGCTGGGAACTAGGAAGTATGAAGATTATACTGATTCTAGGGATACATCTGTATGAACAGTCTGTACAACTCCTATGTAAATAACTATGAACATAATTACACACATCAGCATACTGTAAAGATGGAGACTTTTCATTAAATTCGAAAGCAGCAATATTTACATCAGGAGAAGGCTGAGCCTTAGAGATCTTAGCCAAATCAATGACTAAAGGGGGAGAAGAAGAACGAGAAGGAATTTTGTTTCGACTAAGATCGATAACAAATGGCTCAGAAGAGGTGAGCTCCCTTGAAGCTTGAGATGGAAGAGTAATCCGCCCTCCAACTGGAATTAGCAGAGTATCCTGTTTCACATGTGAAGATACAGGAACTGTAGTACGCCCACTGACAGGAATGATCAGTGTATCTTGAGTAGACGACTGAAGCAATGGAGAAATCCGTCCACTCACTGGAATGATGAAAGGACCTTCTCCAGAGGGTTTGGAAGATTGTTGCTGAGTAGTTCGACCTTTAACAGGGATTATTAAAGTCTCACTTTGTGAATCCTCTTTCTCCATAGCTTGTATCACCCTTGTATACTCTTCTTTATACATCCAGGAACCATTGAAATAGGCTTCAACCCCATAGAAAGGGTTTATATCAGCAACTTCTTTTTGGACTCTTCCATTGCTGTCAATATATTTAAAACACTGATGAAGAGTAGAAGGCACCACATTATTTTCATGAAGAAAGGGCCTCCCCAGAAGAAGATTGTACGATCCCACGATCTCGATCACATAGAAAGTGACTTTGGATCTGAAATCGCCTATCTGAAGTTTCAGATGAATCTTTCCCAAAGGCTTGCTTCTGCTTTGATTGAATCCCAGGATAGTAGTAACCGTCTTGGAAAGCTTGTGAAGAGGAATTTTTAATTCATCCAGCAGACTCTTTGGCATTATGCTTATGGCAGACCCTGGGTCAATGAGGATACGATCTATCTTCATCGTATCGATATAACCGGTATAATAGAGAGGCCGATCATGTCGATTATCCTCCAGTAGCATGTCATCTTCTGTAAAAGTAATATTTGGGATAATCTCCAGTACACTGTTGTAATGTAAGCAAGTTGCAGGTTCTGCATCTGGCTTCTTTAACTGTACAAGACAAGAGTCTGCCTGAAGAAGTGCTTCGCTTAACGTTTCCCGAGTCTCTTTAGAAAGACGTAGAAGTTCAAAGAGGGACATTCTAGCTGGAGTATTAGCAAGTTGAGCTAGAATGTCAAAATTATAAGGTTTTTGAAGTCCAAGAGGAGAGGACTTCTTGATTGGTTTATCAAACCGAGCCTGTTGTTTGTCTTTCTCAAGAGCTGTAGGCTTAGAAAGAGCAGGTTCAACTGGTGCAGTGGATGATTCTTCTTCAAGAGGAACATTAGGAGCATTTTTATCAGCAGGAGGGATATCAGGAGTATCCTCAGGATTCTTGGAATAATCCTTTAGATAAGGTTTCCCTGTTCGAGTAGCACCAGCAAGTGCTTCTTCTTTATCTTTTGGCTCTGTGTCGGAGATAGATCCAAGAGAAGTCATATGACATGACTTAATCTTTCCAGCCTTCTTGGACTTTTGAGAAGTAGTCTTTTGAAGAGGAGGAGATTCAAAATCTGCCACTAGATCAGGATGTATCCACATAATTTCTCCTGTTTCCATAGTAATTGGCACCAATCCTTCAGATTATGGAGGAGGAATATTCACTATATCAAGAGTCACCTTGGGAATAGGAACGATCCCACTTTCAAGAAGTTGAGGAGGGAAGTCTCCAAATTGCATAGAGACGACATTGGAGGTGACGGTCTTCTCTTTTGGAGTAAGGGAGATAGCTCCAGATTTAATCATTTCTTGGATATTTCCTTTCAGTACATAACATGTACGAATTGTATGACCCAGCATTCTTTGGTATGGACAGTATTTAGGATGATCCGTCTTTCCAGCTTCATCAGGTTTCTTGATTTCAGGTAATTATATTTTATTACCTTTCAGCAGACATTCAAAGATACCAAGGACATCGTCGTCATCAAAAGAGTATTCTTCTTTAGGGCGAGGTGCTCTTGGTTGTTGAGTTGTAGAGGTAGGAGAAGATTGAACATTTGATGCATCTTTGCTCTGAAGATTAACTTCAAGGGTTTCTTTTCCCTTGCGAGTATTGTTTTTAACATTATTGTTAGTACCTTGACCTATTTCTTTGGGAGTCATCTGCACTCCTAAACCTTTAAAGGTTTCAGTACTAATTTCTGCGGCCTTGGCACTAACTATGAAGGAAGGCCAGTCTTGAAATTGAGTAGATCCTGTCCACATGCTGATGATTGGTAACAAGTTTGATTTGCATGTGTCGATGGTGACAGCATCAGGAGTTCCAAGAGGCATCTTCAGAGCTTCTCTTTGAAACCGTTTAATGAAATCCTCTGTAGTTTCATTATTTTTCTGCTTGATTCTAATAAGAGCAGACATAGTCATGTCATTGAGCCCTTCATAGAACCGTTCAAGAAACATTTGTTTGAAATCGACAAATGAGGTAATACACCCATCTGGGAGACTTCTATACCATTCATAAGCCGTTCCCTTGAGACATCCAACAAATACCCGAGTAAGGAGGGCGTCGCTTGGTTGCAATTGGTCAGTCATCAATTCAAAGTGATTAATAAACTGACTCGGAGAGGTGGTTCCATCATAGAATGAGATAGTAGGAGGCTTGTACTTAGGAGGATATGATACTTGCTTCCATTCTATCGGATAAGGTTGCTTGATGCCTAACCTTTGTAAACCATTTTTCTGTTTGAATGCCTCGAATTGAGTTTTAAGATTCTTTAATTCTTCAGAGACAACTCCGGAAGATTGTGGAGTTGTAGCTTGTAGAGAATAGTTGGGAGGAGGAACAGCATTATAAGCACTACCCCCAGCTCCAAGATACTAGGATTTGGTTGAGCTGGTTCAGGAGTATTGGATTGTACTACTGGAGGAACTTGCACTGGACTTACACCAGTGTCAATTGGTATGGCATCTGGTACAGTCTGTCGATTTTGTATCTGAGTTGCCATGAGTTCATACATCGACTTCATAGTATCAGCCATGGATTTCATTTGCTGTTCCAAAGAAACAATTCTTTGTTCTTGAGGAGTCAAGGAAGAAGAAGGTTCATCAGTATTCCCATCAACCATATAAGTCGTGACTGTACGAGAGATTATTGATGAACTGGTGGATGTTGTTTGTTCTGAATCATTGTTTTGTGCATCAAAGTCAATTATAGGAGAACTACCTCCAGTAGGAAGAGGTGGGAAGTTAGATTCTCCAAGAAATTCAGAATCATCTTCAGAGATCAAAGTTCTTTGACTAGAGGCCAGGACTCTTGCTCTTGTGCCTCTATATACTCCATCTGGACTATCAGCTCTACCCCCAGTATCCCGAGAGGTCATGTTGACAGAAGCAAACAAAGGTTCATCTTCATCAGACATAGGTTCACACTGAATCCGATTGAAGACAGATTGTCGTTTTGTTTGACATCTGCATTGCATTATGACTCTCGACTGGAAATCACATTCATGATCAACATAGTCCTGAACCATTGATTGACATCTGCATTGAATTATGACTCTTGGCTGGAAGTCACATTCAGCATGATCCATTGTCATAGAATTATTCCTTCTCTTCTGTTGAAGGTGTTCTCGTAAATCTGTCTGTGACGACTGAGGTACATCAGAGAACACTCTTTGTGTATTTTTAGGAATATATTTATGGTTCTTGGGTCTTGATGGCTCTTGATTATATAGGGAGTGATTAATATGAGCCACATAATTTTTAGCATACTCTGCATCCGGATCTTTTATTTTCATTTTCGATTGGTGTGGTTTCTTAATACCAGAAGTGCTTCCCAACGGGTTTGATTGAGTTTTGTTCTTAGATCAGTTGGAGGTAACACATTGGTTTTTGAAACTTGGAGTTTTCCTTCCATTGATCTGGATATTTGCAGAGAAGGAAGAGTTGAACCACCCCCTTGATTAGGAGTTGGTAACAGACCCTCTTTCATAAACAAATTCTGTGCCCAATTCGAAGAAGTCGTAGAAGAAGACATTAAAGAATGTTTCTTCTTAGACTTATTCAAGTTTTGAGACATAGAATGTCCAGAAGGAAGAGTAGTCAAAAGACTATCTTCTTTTCTTTGACTAACAAAATTGTCAGTCAAAGTTGTTCCTGAAGTAAAGACTACAGGAGCAGAAGAAACAACTAAAGAGTTATCTCTTTTCGAAGGGACTTTGTGTAGAGGAGTTCTAGCAAGACCACCCCCAGTTATAGTAGAACTTGGCACAGAAGAAGAAACAGCTAAAGAGCTATTCTTCTTAGATGATGTATATGGAATATACGCTGAAACAGGCTTGGTTAAAGAACCAGTGCTGTTAGCGTGACTTTTGAATTTAGAATTACACGCTGGAACAGATTTGGCTAAGGAGCCAGTACTGTCAGCGTGTTTGTTAACTTTGGAAATACACGCTGGAACAGACATGGCTAAGGAGCCAGTACTGCCAGCGTGACTTTTGGATGTGAGATTGCACGCTGGAACAGACTTGGCTAAGGAGCCAGTACTGCCAGCGTGACTTTTGGATGTGAGATTGCACGCTGGAACAGACTTGGCTAAGGAGCCAGTACTGTCAGCGTGACTTTTGGATGTGAGATTGCACGCTGGAACAGACTTGGCTAAGGAGCCAGTACTGTCAGCATGACTTTTGAAGGCTGGATTGCACGCTGGAACAGACTTGACTAAGGAGCCAATACTGTCAGCATGACTTTTGAATGCTGTCATCTTTGAGCGTACAAGAGTGTGCGTGCTTGCAGTAGAGCCTTTGCCAGTGTTAGGAGTAAACACTATGGCAGAGACTTCACCATTGGCTGCCAACTGATTCTTAGGGACATAGACAGAGCGTCCCTTCGACTTGGCAGTGGTGATGGAGGCTGAAGTGGGCTTGCCACCCTTAGCCCGCTGCATTTCTTCGTAGGCGAGTTGATCAAATTGGATCGATATCACCTTCTTCGTCGAGCCGACTGACGAAGTGTCGTATTGAGTTGTTGCCATCTCAGAAGAGGAGATGGTTTTCCCCAGCAGAGTCGCCAATTTGTTTTTCATAAACAAATTCACTTTATTTATTATGTATCTGGGAAAATTACAACTGTAGGAATTCGATCTAGAAGACGATCGCTTTATCCCTTGGACTATGCGAAGAAGAAAAGCTCTCAAAATTTTGACAGTAAGTTAGATAACTATGTATCTGTACAATGAATGAGAAAAAGAACTCTATTTATAGAGTCAAAAATAACTGAAAGGATAACTATCTTCACAGCCTGTGCCTAGTTGAAAATCACGCAGGATTTAACATACGCAAGGTTGTGAGCAGTTACAGGACGTGGCCTGTAACTGTTGGACACATGGCAATCATGCATGAGTCGTGTGCAAGTTACAGGACACGCAGGCGAGAGATCAGTGGCATGGCTGCCACGTACTCCAATTTGATGAAATCCACGCAGACTTGTTGAAGACGAAATCCACGCAGACTTGGGTAAGAAAGCTTCAAAATCCACGCAAACTTGGGGCAAGAAGCTTCGGAATCCACGCAGACTTGGGGCAAAAAGCTTCACAATCCACGCAGACTTGGGGCAGAAAGCTTCAAAATCCACTCAGATGTGGGGCATGAAACTTCAGAATCCACGCAAACTTGAGATAAAAAGCTCAAAATACACGCAGACTTGAGGAAGGAACATATAAGTTCAAAATACACGCAGACTTGAGCCAGAAGGCTCAAAATCTACGCAAGCTTGAGGCAGAACTGCCAGCTGTCTTGATTCGACGTGCCTCGACTGACACAAAATCTCTGACAGTGATTGCTTTGTCAGTCGCATTAAATGATAAGAAGCTTTTTTGGTACGCCAACTTGGTGAAGGCTGAGTCTTGCTGAAGAAGATTTCAAAAGTCACGCAATAGTCGGCTGTGATCTCTCAAGTTCCGTGCATACGTGGCATACGAGAAGACATTCTTCGACTGTCGTGCTGTCAGTCATAATGACACTTTGACAGATGATGAGCTGTCTTCCAGCGTGATGTTTTAATATTGTCCTGATCAACTCAGCGTGACTTTCGGACCCAGTTCCGATCAACTCAGCGTGACTTTCATTTTTAAGGCCTACAATGACCTTACCCATAGTTGAGTTTTGAAATACAAGACAACTAGAAATCAGGGCACGGATAGTGCAGTAGCGTGCTTTGACTAGTGTTTAGCCATGGTAAGGAAATGCCTAGCCATAGGAGTGTCCTAACTAGGAAAACCAGATTAAGTTGTGACATGGCCATTATAAATAGTAATTATTCATTATTAATATTATTTGATGTTTAGGAGACCCGGTTGTATCAAACCAGTCCGGACTGAACCCGTACCAAGCCCAAGCCCATGTAGTCAATGCAGTGCGAGCAAAGACGTCCATGTAGACGTACATATTGCATTTATTATTTTTGATTGTTAAATAGGTATTTCGTATATAAAGGATTTATATACATAAATACAATTATTAATATTCTATTTTTTAGAAATAGGATAAATACCTTCCTAATTACCCCTTATGCATGTTGGGGTATTTGGACTACATATTCTGTCTGTACACTTAATATAGATTTTTCTTATTAGCATCATCATTACTATTATTATTATTATTATTATCATTATCATTATTATTGTTATTATCATTATTATTATTTTATCGAGGTTAATATTATATAATATTAATTTATACTATTTTGTCAATCAGTCCTTATTTGGTGAATATGTACTTGGAGTTATACAAATATTATATGTGTGTGCATGTATATATATACAAGTGTATATAAATATATGCGGGTAGATATATATAAATAAATATCAAATATATGTATGTATATATATATATGTAAATGTATACGTGTATATATATGTATGTGTGAATATACGTATACGTATACGTGTATATATACATATAGGAATATATATATATATATATAGATAGAAATAGAAATGAAATAAAATAAGAAAAAAAAAAAAGAGCAAAAGAAAAAGCAGTGGCAGCCCACAGTCGGCCCAGCCATCCCCCCAAAACCTAATATCTGCTAATAACCAAACCGAGCAGATAGCAGCAAACCACTTTTCCCCCCCGCACTCGGCCTAGACCCGACCCCCTGTGAACATTACAGCCGACCTATATATATACGGATGTTTATATATCAGAATGAGAACATCGAAACCCTAATATCGAGTAACCGACACCCACGCCCAGGCCGCGCGTGCCTCCCCCTGTGCGCCACCGCCGTGCGCCACCGCGCGCGGCCACAGGCCGGCCAAACCGCGGCGATTGGCCGAGAAACAGAGCAGCCACAGCAGCTAGTGCAGTCCGCCGAGGCGATTTCGCCGTGCATTTTCTTCGCGCACGCTCGACTAATCATCGAGCCGTTTTCTCTGGTATGCATCTAACCTTACCATCTTCGTTTCGATCCCATTAGCTCGATTTACTTTGCACGACACGCGTCACGAACCGAGCCCAAAGATTGACACAAATCTGTTCGCAAATAGCAAAACAGAGCAGTCCCCACCCCTTATTGGCAGGCAGATTTCTGCCAAACCGTAGTAATAGTTAGAAATCTAATTGAATAGGTTTTTAGTCAACCCATACAGCTTCAAAATTCTGTTTACGGTTTTTAAATTCATCTAGTACACGTCAAGAAATCCTGAATTGAAAATCAAGAAAAATTGCTTTTAGAAAAACAGGAATTTTAGAAAAAACTCATCCACACGAAGTGCGTCCCGCCATTCTGGGCGACGTGGTCGCGAACCGAAGGCATCGAAAGCTGCATAACTGCTTCGTGGTCGTGTGGGCTTTGGCGGAATTCAAATTGGTCGCGTGTGCGCGACGAATTTGATGCATATCCGTCGAAATTCACCGTATCTTGCACTTTGTAAATTCTCCAATTACTTTGTGCACGCTCATCAGATCGAGACGAAACTTAAGCCAACAGGACCGTATCATTTTTCTGGTCCTGTATGCCAAGTTTGGTCCAATTCTGAGACAGTTGAATCGTACGTCGTTTTGTGAGCCCAACGGTTCCACTCAACGGGCGATTTTGTGCACGGTTCACCGGAATCCAACTTTGGACATACGGTTGGGTTCGTATCGAAAAACCGGATTCGTAGACATGTAGTTTGATGACTTTAGAGACCATTGACTCTGGCACGCTTTTCGGTGCAAAGCGAGTCCAACGGCGGACATCGTTTTTGCCCAAAATTACCGTTTTGTCCCTGTGTCCAGAATTGGACTTAAGGACAGACAATCCTAGCTAATTTGACTATTCTGAGAACGTTGGTACTGTTTATTTCAGCATCTGGAGACTTCTGTATGTGTTGATTGATTGTGGCTCATTGAGTGGTATGGTATAGTATTGGTTTCTCCAGCTAAGGACCTCAGGCAAGTGCACTTTCTGATTGCTTTCCGATTCATAGTAGTTTTCTCATTTCATGTCTATACATATATCTTGCTGCTTGTTAACACGCTCGTCACACAGAGTAGTCGGGTGTCACGACCCGCACCCGGATATACGGGTACGAATACGTGGGCCACGCCCAACCTACGCCGCGGTATCGACGGTAGAACGCTGTCAAGTATACTATACTAACTACAACATCTAAGAATCCATAACTAGAAATGTACTCATGTCACATCACGAAAACTAAGGAAGATAAGACAAGAATTAATAACAATATCACTAGAACAACTAGAATCTACAATAATCATAAGAAATGAAAGATAAAGAAGGAACAACAAGACTAACTAAGGATAACTACCAGGCAACTCCCATAGAAGAATAGTGAGATCCACCTCAGCTAGCGACATCATGAAGTCCAAAAATGAGGGCACAACTACTCCTAAAATTTGTCAACATATCCGGTCAGGATGGAACGAGTACATATATCTCATAACAGATCTCAAGATAGAATAAAAGCTATAAGACTGTAAATAGAGCATATACAATGAAATCATGGAGTGTACATATATGTATCATGGCATGGTAAGCTGTAGAGCTAGAGCTAGAACAAGAAAGTAGAACTAAATCAGGTTATGTACACAAATCAAGGTAAGCCATATATCCAATGTGTGTGAGTAGCAGTTTCAACTTGTGATCGGCTTGGGTAACTGTCAAGAATCGGCCTGGCAAGTCATAAGTGCGGTATATGACTCACACTGTTCAAGAATACAAGGGGATATGATCACAGGCATACGCTACTACTCCCCCTACCCCAACTGGTAGAATGGATCCAAACAGGACACGTCACTGCACGGGATTCTAATGAGAAGGTCGCGAACCTTCTCTAGAATCAGTGACCACATATCGAGCAAGAGCTACAAGGGTGCTTGCACAATACATCCCAACCTAAGAAGGAGAAACATCTCTCGTCGGGATCCAAGAATACCAATCCGTGAGAACCATGTGTCAGGAATAAGCATATCAACACTAAGTACATGAATCATAACAGTTATCATAAATTGGGAATAAGTTATCAGAGAATGTACTCGCCTGGGGTCCTGCTGTCAATATGAATCAGGGTTCAGAGTAAAGCCACAGACCTAAAGATGAAATAATACAAGAGCTGATCAGGGTCAAAAGACATACTAAAAATCTAGGTCAAACTAAGACAAACTGGGTCAAGGTTGACGTACAGTTGACTTTGGTCAACTGGTCAACTCCGGTCAATTCTAAGTCTAATCTAGGTTAAATAGGTCAATGGTTGCCTACAGTTGACTTTGGTCAAAAAGTCAACGTTGGTCAAATCTGATCAAACCTAGGTCAACTGTTGACTCTACTTCGACGTCTAGTCAAAGTAGTCAACTATGGTCAAGCTAGTCTCTATAAACATCTACAAGGTCAACTTATGAATTTCAATGATTTAGAAATCACTGAAATCGACGGGTCTCTAAAACAACCAAAAGGAGAAAACATTATAATAATAGGGTGGCACAAAAAGGGAAGAAATATACAGATGTTGTCGGATGATGAAACTAACATCACCAACGTGTCCAGAATGGTCAAATCAGCAAGGATAGCCTGTCCAAAAGTCCAGTTTGGACACAGGGGCAAAACGATAATTTTGGGCCAAAATGATGTCCGTCGTTGGACACACTTTGCACCGAAAAACATGTCGAAATAAAAGTGCACAAAACCTAACAAATTATATGTCCACGAATCCAGAATGACGATGCGAACCCAACGGTATATCCAGAATTGGATTTCGTTGACCCGATCTCAAATTGGTCCGTTGACGCGGACATTTGGAATTCGGTTTGCACGGAAATGCGTGTCGGAGCAAATGTCTTCAAAACTCAGCAAATTATATGTCAACGAGTCCAGAATGACGATACGAACTCAACGGTATATCTAAAATTGGATTCCGATGAGCCGGCGTCAAAAAGTCCCGTTGACTCAGAAAGTGGGACCCGCTTTGCACCGAAATGCGTGCCAGGGCCCACGTTCTCCAAATCAAGCAAACTTTATATGAAAACATACCAGAACGACGCCACGAGTCTACTGGTGGTTTCAGAAATTGAATCCGGAGTCCCGGGTTCAAAAATGGAATTTAACAAGTGCAACACTAAGAATTCGAACGGCCAACTTTGGCGTAGAATTCGACCGACCTAACAAGCTCAAACTGAGATGAAATCTAAAGGGGGCAGAAAGAGGGTTATACCAGCTATGCACCGGAACTGGTTGTGCACAAAACGGAGCTGCGACGACGAAGATACGAACCCGCGAATTTGGCGTTGCAAAACTGTCCAAAAATAACACAATTTAAAGGGTCAACTTGGTGGCCAGTTTTGATGTATCAAACGACGAATTTAACGGTTCAAATTTGAGAGGGATGAAGGGGGTATATATCGAGATTGAGACAGAGCAAAGAAATCGCCGATCCAACGGTCGGATTGTCCAGAAAATCGACGCGAAGTTGCTGTCCCGAAACGCGAATTCTGAAATTCGTCCGTGCGCGCGTCGACGGGATTCCGAGAAAAACGTTGAAATCGCCTAGACGGCGCGTCCCGGAGGACGTTGGCCGCCACGGGGTGGTGCGGGGGTGTGCGCCCGGCCCACGCGCAGCCCGCGGGGGGGCTCATCGGCGACGGCGACGGCCGCGGCGACGCGCGGCCGGCCGGTGCTCGCGCGCGCGCGACTGTGCATTTGCCGCTGCAGCTGCTGTTGCGATGCGCTGCTGCGAGCGCCGCTGCTGCTGCGCTGGCCGCACTGCTGGTCAGAGCTCGCGGCCTGGCGCGGAGGTGGGGCACGGCGAGCGGCGGCGTGCGGGGTGATGGAAGTGGTGGAGGTGATGGTTCGGATGGTGGTAGTGAAGGTGGTGGTTCATGGTGGGAGTGGTTGATGGTGGTGGTAGCTAATGGAGAGGGAAGGAGAAGGAATGAAGAACTTAGAAGAAGAAGATGAAGAAGGAGTTGAGGGAAGGGGGTGTTCGGCCATGGGGGCTGCTCCTGAAGAAGAAAGGGAGAGGGAAGGATGTAGGAATTAGAAGAGAGAGAGAAGTATGTATGTGTATATATTAATATATATATAGAGAGAGAGAGAGAGAGAGAGAAAGAGATTTAAAAGATATTTAGAGAGAGAGAATGAGAGAGGGGGTGTGCTCGGGTTAAGGGGGGTTGTCCTGATGTGAGAGGGGATGGGGAGAGGTGTAGGTGTTTGTATTAGAGGAGAGAGAGTGAGAGAGAGAAAGATATTTGTGTGTGTGGGTATATATATATTATATATATATATATATATATAGAGAGAGATTTAGAATAGAGAGAAGGGGAGGTGGTCGGCTAGCATGGGGGGGGGGGTGATTGGCTGTGAGGGGAGTTAGGAGAGAGAGTGTGGTGAGGATGAGAGAAAGAGAGAGAGAGAGAGATTTATCCATATATTATATATATATATATATATATATATATATATATATATATATATATATATATATATATATATATATATATATATATTTGAAATGGGGAGAGAAAGAGGTATTTATATAAAATAAACGTATTTTCAAATAGAGAAAAATGCAGACACATCGGTGGGATGTATGGGCAGTTATGGTAGGGTCCATGCCAAACTGGGTCGGACGTTGGGCCAAGTTTGGACAAAGTCGAAGACAAGATTTAATTAAAATAATAATTTTAAACCAAATAAAATCACGGATGGAAGGAGAGCACAAGAGAGATCAAATCAGTGGCATGCAAGTGGCGCGTGCATAGTAGGCTCAAAACAGGCCAGTGCCATATATTGGGCCGACTGGATTGGACCGATGTCGGGCCCGAAAATTAAATTGGAATTTAAATCAGAAATTACGGCAGACGATAAATTGGTCTAAATTGAACCGAAAGTTGTGCGAAGGAAATGGAGCACAAAATGGTGTGTCTGAGTGGGACACGAAGGTCATGGGTGAAGAGCGTCTCGAGTAGATCAAACATGACAAGTTGGTTCTGAGAAAACGACTGGTCTGGTCCTCCTAGATTAAAAGTCACGGTAACGCGCATATGATGATCAAGGAAAATAGTGGGAATTCAATTAATAATTAAAATGGTCTAATATTGACCCGAACTTGCACGAAGCAAAAAGAGCACAAGGGAACGAGTTCAAGTGGGACAGGATATATCAAAATGAAGATAATCTCGTCTACTACAAACTCCAAGAAGGAAGTTTCCAGAGACTGGCATCCCTGATGCTCCAGAAGTCAAAGGCACGGTAAAGAGCATTAAATCAAATAATAAACAAATAATAATATTTATTTAAAATAATTGATTTATAAAATTAAAAAAAATAAGCCCAAAATTTCAGGGGCTTACAATCCTACCCACCTTATAAAAATTTTGTCCTCGAAATTAAAGGTTGGTAGTGGGGTTAAAACCTGATAGAAGATTTAGGCAATATTTAGGCACGATCCAAGAATGATGAGTTTGCACAATCAAGAAAATCGATTTACAATTGTTCAGGCACGATGAGGGATTTGGCTCGATAGAATCATGATATGAACAAAATTATATGTGCATGATTTCAGAAATAAGCCAAGTCATTAGGGCACAATTTTAGAAACGATTAGAAGAATCGACGATATAAATGAAGTTCAAGTACGGGGTGACCCGTAGGACTTAGGTTGATGAAAATTAACCCGAAAGTCGCACAGGCCCGATCAAGTTGAAAAGCTAACCATGACCAAAACAAGGTTTGGCATAGTTGAGATAAAATTTCAGACACAAACAAAAATCGAAGTCAATGTCTTATAGGCCCGATCAAAGATTTAGGAGGATGATTGATAAAATCATGAAATACAATCCAAGTTCAAACGCGATTGAAATCGAAAATAGTCTAAGTTCACTTGGCACGATTTGAGGGTTAAGATTATCAAGATCATGAAAATCAAAGTTGGATAGTCATGATCTAAAACAGGGCTAAGAGAAGCAAATGGAGAGAAAAATTTGAGAATAGCACGATTGAGAGATAGATTTGATAGAAATCAGATTATAGGTCACATAAGCACGATCAAGATCCAAGTTCAGTTATGAAAGACGATAAAATTGTGAATTCAAAATCAAAGTCCTAAAAGCACTATTAGGAAGGAACCCAAGTCACAAAGGAATTTGAAGTCATCTAGAGTCTAGTCAGCAACCAAGACTCTTTGGCACGATAAACAAGACGACCAAAATTGATTGGTCATGGTCAGAAGGGAATTAAAATCTTAATAATATCAAAATTTAAGAAACAATTTAGATATGAAAATTTCAAAATCTTTAGAGTTTTCAAGTGTAGATAACAGATGTAGATACGAGATAGGTGATTTATGTAATCAAGAAATAGCTAAACAAGGCAAAGGAAATGACGGTAAGATGAGAAAATCATCATGCGATGGGAGAGAAAATAATGATAAACAAGAAATAATGGTAGAAATTATCTTGCTCAATTGGTAAAAGAAGTGAATCAATTTAAGATATGACCTGATAACCATACACGTCTATCCCAAATCATGTTGCCAGAATTCTCGCCACGCCAGTAAGCATAGCGGTAATAAACAATAAAGTCCATAACTATGGTATACACCCTATAATTATGTCATCTAGATTCCTTACCACGCTACCCGGTATGGCTGCAAGAGAACCTAAATGACATAACTAGGATAGTATATCCAAAATCAGGCTCCATGTCCATGTCTCGCTAGCTAATATGACTGCGATGAATTCTAAACTCCATAAATAAAGTAGACACTTACCGTTCTCATCGTCCTCGTCCAAAATATTTTTATCAGGATATCTTAACTCAATTCTTAAAAGAATTATCCAAAACAAAATCAAAGGTCAACAACGAATATTAAGATTTAAAATTTCAACAAGTCAAGGGTAAGTTAATAGAAACAACAGAAGCAACTTCCGAGATAGGGTTCAGAGGAAAATTTCAGGGAAAGTCCCGAGGGTACTACCTAGGTCAAGATAGAAAATGGTGGAATATAATCTAAAACAACCCTCGACCATGATACGAGGTTGGTAAATCATATTCTCTCCCCAACCTAGATGATATACAAGTCCAACTTATACCTTTCCTCTGGGATCCACAAACTCATTCCAAGAAGGAATAAAGTTTGATACGGACAGATATTTCAGAAATCGTGACGAATGGAAACAAGTGGGAAAAGATTTAAAAGCCTTCGAAACAAGATTCCCAGGGGTCATCCCTGGAATCTACCAAGAGTTCCTAATATGTGACTGAGTACCAAAATCCTAAAATAT
Source organism: Iris pallida (assembly GCA_029216955.1). Lineage (NCBI taxonomy): Eukaryota > Viridiplantae > Streptophyta > Magnoliopsida > Asparagales > Iridaceae > Iris > Iris pallida. The sequence continues at coordinate 8,359,813 of JANAVB010044619.1, forward strand.
TTCATTACTCAACCTTAATCCTAGGGCAGGCTCGCAGTAGCACAGATAAGCTCAAGTACTACCACGACTTCGCATTAATTGCAAAGACTGACCTGTATGGGCCACCACTAAAAACGTGTCACGACCCGCACCCGGATATACGGGTACGAATACGTGGGCCACGCCCAGCCTACGCCGCGGTATCGACGGTAGAACGCTGTCAAGTATACTATACTAACTACAACATCTAAGAATCCATAACTAGAAATGTACTCATGTCACAACACGAAAACTAAGGAAGATAAGACAAGAATTAATAACAATATCACTAGAACAACTAGAATCTACAATAATCATAAGACATAAAAGATAAAGAAGGAACAACAAGACTAACTAAGGATAACTACCAGGCAACTCCCATAGAAGAATAGTGAGATCCACCTCAGCTAGCAACATCATGAAGTCCAAAAATGAGGGCACAACTACTCCTAAAATTTGTTAACATATCCGGTCAGGATGGAACGAGTACATATATCTCATAACAGATCTCAAGATAGAATAAAGCTATAAGACTGTAAATAGAGCATATACAATGAAATCATGGAGTGTACATATATGTATCATGGCATGGTAAGCTGTAGAGCTAGAGCTAGAACAAGAAAGTAGAACTAAATCAGGGTATGTACACAAATCAAGGTAAGCCATATATCCAATGTGTGTGAGTAGCAATTTCAACTTGTGATCGGCTTGGGTAACTGTCAAGAATCGGCCTGGCAAGTCATAAGTGCGGTATATGACTCACACTGTTCAAGAATACAAAGGGATATGATCATAGGCATACGCTACTACTCCCCCTACCCCAACTGGTAGAATGGATCCAAACAGGATACGTCACTGCACGGGATTCTAATGAGAAGGTCGCGAACCTTCTCTAGAATCAGTGACCACATATCGAGCAAGAGCTACAAGGGTGCTTGCACAATACATCCCAACCTCAGAAGGAGAAACATCTCTCGTCGGGATCCAAGAATACCAATCCGTGAGAACCATGTGTCAGGAATAAGCATATCAACACTAAGTACATGAATCATAACAGTTATCATAAATTAGGAATAAGTTATCAGAGAATGTACTCGCCTGGGGTCCTGCTGTCAATATGAATCAGGGTTCAGAGTAAAACCACAGACCTAAAGATGAAATAATACAAGAGCTGATCAGGGTCAAAAGACATACTAAACATCTAGGTCAAACTAAGTCAAACTAAGACAAACTGGGTCAAGGTTGACGTACAGTTGACTTTGGTCAACTGGTCAACTCCGGTCAATTCTAAGTCTAATCTAGGTTAAATAGGTCAATGGTTGCCTACAGTTGACTTTGGTCAAAAAGTCAACGTTGGTCAAATCTGATCAAACCTAGGTCAACTGTTGACTCTACTTCGACGTCTAGTCAAAGTAGTCAACTATGGTCAAGCTAGTCTCTATAAACATCTACAAGGTCAACTTATGAATTTCAATGATTTAGAAATCACTGAAATCGACGGGTCTCTAAAACAACCAAAAGGAGAAAACATTATAATAATAGGGTGGCACAAAAAGGGAAGAAATATACAGATGTTGTCGGATGATGAAACTAACATCACCAAAGTGTCCAGAATAGTCAAATCAGCTAGGATAGCCTGTCCAAAAGTTCAGTTTGGACACAGGGGCAAAACGGTAATTTTGGGCCAAAATGATGTCCGTCGTTGGACACACTTTGCACCAAAAAATGTGCCAAAATAAAAGTGCACAAAACCTAACAAATTATATGTCCACGAATCCAAAATTACGATGCGAACCCAACGGTATATCCAGAATTGGATTCCGTTGACCAGATCTCAAATTGGTCCGTTGACGCGGATATTTGGAATCCGGTTTGCACGGAAATTTGTGCCGGAGCAAATATCTTCAAAACTCAGCAAATTATATGTCAACGAGTCTAGAATGACGATACGAACTCAACGGTATATCCGAAATTGGATTTCGATGAGCCGCGTCAAAAAGTCCCGTTGACTCAGAAAGTGGGACCCGCTTTGCACCGAAATGCGTGCCAGGGCCCACGTTCTCCAAATCAAGCAAACTTTATATGAAAACATACCAGAACGACGCCACGAGTCTACTGGTGGTGTCAGAAATTGAATCCGGAGTCCCGGGGTTCAAAAATGGAATTTAACAAGTGCAACACTAAGATTTCGAACGGCCAACTTTGGCGTCGAATTCGACTGACCTAACAAGCTCAAACTGAGATGAAATCTTAAGGGGGCAAAAAGAGGGTTATACCAGCTGTGCACCGAAACTGGTGGCACGCAAAACGGAGCTGCGACGAATAAGATACGAACCCGCGAAGTTGGCATCGCAAAACTGTCCAAAAATAACGCAATTTAAAAGGTCAACTTGGTGGCCAGTTTTGATGTATCAAACGACGAAATTAATGGTTCAAATTTGAGAAGGATGAAGGGGTATATACCGAGATTGAGATGGAGCAAAGAAATCGCCGATCCAACGGTCGGATTGTCCAAAAATCGACGCGAAGTTGCTGTCCCGAAACACGAATTCTGAAATTTGTCCGCGCGCGCATCGACGGGATTCCGAGAAAAACGTTGAAATCGCCTAGACGGCGCATCCCGGAGGACGTTGGCCACCACGGGGTGGTGCGAGGGTGTGCGCCCGGCCCACGCGCAGCCCGCGGGGGGGCTCGTCGGCGACGGCGACGGCAGCGGCGACGCACGGCCGGCCGGTGCTCGCGCGCGCGCGACTGTGCATTTGCCGCTGCAGCTGCTGTTGCGATGCGCTACTGCGAGCGCCGCTGATGCTGCGCTGGCCGCACTGCTGTTCGGGGCTCGTCGGCCTGGCGCGACGGCGGGGCACGGCGAGCGGCGGCGCGCGGGGTGATGGAAGTGGTGGAGGTGATGGTTCGGATGGTGGTAGTGAAGGTGGTGGTTCATGGTGGGAGTGGTTGATGGTGGTGGTGGCTAATGGAGAGGGAAGAAGAAGGAAATGAAGAACTTAGAAGAAGAAGATGAAGAAGGAGTTGAGGGAAGGGGGTGTTCGGCCATGGGGGCTGCTCCTGAAGAAGAAAGGGAGAGGGAAGGATGTAGGAATTAGAGAGAGAGAGAAGTATGTATGTGTATATATTAATATATAAAGAGAGAGAGAGAGAGAGAGAGAGAGAGATTTAAAAGATATTTAGAGAGAGAGAATGAGAGAGGGGGTGTGCTCGGGTTAAGGGGGGTTGTCCTGATGTGAGAGGGGATGGGGAGAGGTGTAGGTGTTTGTATTAGAGGAGAGAGTGAGAGAGAGAAAGATATTTGTGTGTGTGGGTATATATATATTATATATATATATATATATATATATATATATATATATATATATAGATTTAGAATAGAGAGAAGGGGAGGTGGTCGGCTAGCATGGGGGGGGGGTGATTGGCTGTGAGGGGAGTTAGGAGAGAGTGTGGTGAGGATGAGAGAGAGAGAGAGAGAGAGAGAGAGATTTATCCATATATATTATATATATATATATTTGAAATGGGGAGAGAAAGAGGTATTTATATAAAATAAACGTATTTTCAAATAAAGAAAAATGCAGACACATCGGTGGGATGTATGGGCAGTTATGGTAGGGTCCATGCCAAACTGGGTCGGACGTTGGGCCAAGTTTGGACAAAGTCGAAGCCAAAATTTAATTAAAATAATAATTTTAAACCAAATAAAATCACAGATGGAAGGAGAGCACAAGAGAGATCAAATCAGTGGCATGCAAGTGGCACGTGCATAGTAGGCTCAAAACAGGCCAGGGCCATATAGTGGGTCGACTGGATTTGACCGATGTCGGGCCCGGAAATTAAATTAGAATTTAAATCAGGAATTACGGCAGACGATAAATTGGTCTAAATTGAACCGAAAGTTGTGCGAAGGAAATGGAGCACAAAATGGTGTGTCTGAGTGGGACACGAAGGTCATGGGTGAAGAGCGTCTCGAGTAGATCAAACATGACAAGTTGGTTCTGAGAAAACGACTGGTCTGGTCCTCCTAGATTAAAAGTCACGGTAACGCGCATATGATGATCAAGAAAAATAGTGGGAATTCAATTAATAATTAAAATGGTCTAATATTGACCCGAACTTGTGCGAAGCAAAAAGAGCACAAGGGAACGAGTTAAAGTGGGACAGGATATATCAAAATAAAGATAATCTCGTCTACTACAAACTCCAAGAAGGAAGTTTCCAGAGACTGGCATCCCTGATGCTCCAGAAGTCAAAGGCACGGTAAAGAGCATTAAATCAAATAATAAACAAATAATAATATTTATTTAAAATAATTGATTTATAAAATTAAAAAAAATAAGCCCAAAATTTCAGGGGCTTACATCGGGAGGGGAAATATCTTAGTATACATGTGGACTATCCAGAAATATCCCCAAAATGTCTATTATTGCATGATAGCAGCTGCACACGACACGTGCAGTGAGCTGGATTTATCCCCTAGCCGTTCACATGTTGAAAATGATATTTCACACCACCTAGATAGATGTCTTTTATTATTTTTTTCTTGTTTACCTCTCTATCGTGCTATGTCATCAGTTTTCTTACTAGCTTTCATATTCTATATGCTATTTTCATGTCTTGTTAATTCTATTGTATTTTGCATTGCCGTCGATTTGTGTACTTGTTCCATTCCTGACTGGAAACCAACATTTTTCAGGTTTAGCCGCGATCACTCTTAGCATTGGGAAGGCTTGGGTATGCTAAGGTCAACCTAGAAATAGAAAGCAATTGTGTCAATTTCATTAATTGTAAAACTTTGTATTTTCCTTTAAATATAAATGTTGTAACTGTTGTAATAAATCTAGAAATGTGAATGAGCAGCAAATGTGATATTTGAGCATTTATTTCTTGCGAACTTGACAACGTTCTACCGCCGACTCTGCGGCGTAGGCTGTCTTGGACACGCCTCGTATCCGAAAAGCGGGTGCGGGTCGTGACACACTCAATTCGTGTTGACGATACTCACTCAATCGTTGTGTTCCTATTACTTGATCACTATTGCACCCTAGCGTGAGACTACAACGGTCACACGAGGTACGTTATAATTTATCATACACGAGAGTCTTAGGCTGAGACTAACTTACTCATCTATGTGCATCTAAATATTTCGAGTTCAGCGTATCGCCGAGTCTGGATCGTTCACATATTCAAGGTGTCTCCCGAATATATACATTTCAACCAGGCTTAGCGATAGCAAAGTCGGACAAGCTACTCGTGGTAGTTTTGAATTGTCGATCATTTTACTAACTCGACGTAACGCCCCAGTCCCAAATACGTATAGGACCAGGATACGGTATATGCCAGAAATACCTCACCAATGGGCCAAATCTCAAAGTAAGCCCATTAGCGAAATGCTTGAGCTGTAAATCATGATAACAACCTAGCAATACAATACAAGTCACGGGTCACAACTAATCTCATCCACACAGAAAATAAGATACGATATATCAAATCCCATAAAATAATACTAAATAGAAAGACCTATCCAACATGAAATAGAAATAATAACTGTGTGGATAAGACATCCTGAAACCACAATAAAAAGGAAACAAAGTATCAACTACATGTCCACTGATGAAAAGAAACAAAATAATGTATCAAGTCTAAAATAGAGAGACATGTCTCAAGAGAAGTCCTCGGCCACCATCTCGTCCTCCTGCGAAGGTACATCACCATTCTCGATACCCGAGCCATGAACCTCCTCTCTATCTAAGCCTGGAGAGATCACCAGGTCCTCAGGGGACTAGAAAGACACATAATATATATGCCTACTGTACAATAAATAACATGCAAGAAAATAGAAAATGGTACAAGGAACAATATGAGACTAGAGAATAAGTATAAATGGCATATCGTCAAAGATAGTGCTATCAAGCGTGACTAATAGTAAGTCGGTGTAACCGCAGCCCGATGGGAGCTCACAGTCCTATAGTCAGTAGCTGATGGGAAATCTCTAACTATAGTAAGGCTCATCCGCACTCGATGGTAGCTCACGAACGAGGTGGTCGTGTATAATCACGTCTAATAACAGGTCAGGGTCAAATCAAACGATATTAACTGGGTCAAGTCAATCAAGTATCGAAATTCAGACTAAGGTAAAGTCTAAGTCAAACAGGTCAGGAGATCATGGCATAGACAAAACAACACTATCACTAGACATGACAGGATAAGAAAGTAGAACAAGTAATATGGAAAAGAGTATAAATCTACGTGCACGTAAAACTAGAATAACCATGACATGGAGCAGAAGAAATGGAATCAAGTAAGATAAGAAAAATAGCAATATAAAAAAGCATATAAGTACTGTAAAGCTTGGCAATATGTACTTGTCTGGTGTAGTGCGTAGAACCACAATAACCAACCAATCAACGAGTCACCAAAAATTCAACTCCTACAAACGACTTCGGATGCTGAAGCAGACATTGTCAACATTTCCGGAATAAGTGAAATAGAAAGGATCGCCTACCCATAAGCCAATTCTGGACACAGGGGTAAAACGATAATTTCGGGTCAAAACGGTATCCGCCGTTGGATCCGCTTTGCACCGAAAAGCATGCCAGAATCTATGGTCTCTAAAGTCGTCAAACTACATGTCTAATAATTCGTTTTGACAAGACGAACCCAACGGTATGTCCAAAGTTGGATTCCGGTGGGCCGTGCACAAATTTGCCGGTTGAGTTAGATCGTGGGGCCCATAAAACGGCGATCCGGTCAACTGTCTCAGATTCGGACCAAACTTGACATACAAGATCAGGAAAATAACATAGTCCTGTTGGCACAAGTTTTGTCTCGATTTGACAAACGTGCACAAAGTAATTTACTACTTTACAAACAGGCCGATACAGTAATTTTTGACAGATAATGGTTGATTCCGGTGTGCACACACGTCCAAATCAACTTTCACGAAAGCCCACACGTCCGGGTATACCATATGCGTCTTTCGATGCAATTGGTACACGACGAAGTTGTCCGGTTTGACGGGACTCACCCCGTATCGCAAAATTTTCTTTTGAGTTTACTGTTTTGAAAATGGTTTTTCCTGATTTTGGAAATTAATTTTCTTTACACATACACGATTAAACTAGAAACTACAAAAATAAATTTGAAGGGCTATAAGTGATCTAAAATACTGTTCAATTTGTTTTTTCCAAATTGCTGATGGGTTGATAGGAATCGATCTGCAAAGAGGGCTACTTGGGACTAATTTGAAACTGTTTTCGAAACAGTTTATTGTCGACTTTGCGTCGATATCTCAGACAGGTTATTCTACGATCCTCGAAACTATTTACTGGGGTTCCTAGACGGTCATGTAGGCTTCCTCTACGAGTTGATAGATCGAAATTTAATCAAAGATAGTGAGAGAAATTGAACCTCAAAAGTCATAGGGTCGTAGCTACTGCTGCTGCGGTTGTGTCATGTTTGTTGCGGCTGTTTCTTCGCGCGGCTGTGTACAGCAGACTTCAGTGGTCCGATGATAGGGCAGGCGGTGCAAGGGCGGTCGTACAGAGATAGACGAGGGTGTACAGTGGTCAAAGAGGTTGGAAGGGTATCAGAGTGGTTGGGTTTTTGGGAGTCTATGATTCGAATTTATATGCATATATCGATCTCTTGGACAGATTTTGATTCAAATTCTCTCAGTGATTTAAACTAGGATTTGGCCTATATTTAGGTCAATCTAAAGGAGATTCTATTCTAGATTCCAATGCAAAAGATTGCATTTGATATGGTTTTAAAAATACGAGAGTTTGATTCAATACCAATCTAAAGCCTCATGTGGATCGAGTAATGTTTGGGGAGATGGTGAACAGGGAGCACAGTTCACCATGGGTTTTTTCTTTCTTTCTCTTTTTTTTCCTTCTTTCTATTATATAGATATATATGTATATAGCTACACACACACACACACACACACACACACACACACACACACACACACACACACACACACACACATATATATATATATATATATATATATATACTCCAAAGTATATGCATACTACCATACCATCTCTACTAGAAATTTTAGCCTATTAATCTAGGCAACTACTTTTAGTAAATGCTATCATGACTCAAAATAAAACATTTTCTTGTACTAGCAATAACACACACACACACACACACACACACACACACACACACACACACACTCATATATATATATATATATATATATATATATATATATATTATATATATATATATATATATATATATATATAATATATATATATATATATATATATATATATATATATATATATATATATATATATATATATATATATATATATATATATAATAAAAAATAAATATATATATATATATATATATATATATATATATATATATATATATATATATATATATATATATATATATATATATATATATATATTCCAAACTTAAGAAATAAATATAAGGGAAAACTGTCATGCCAATTTCCAAAATAATTATTAACTTAGTAAAATTAATATTTACTATGACAATGATTTACTTATAGAAAATAATAACTAACATACCATTACAAAATATATACACAAACATAGACCCTTTTGGAATCATTACCCGACTACATGGGCCTGGACTTGGTTTGGGTCCAGTCCGAGCTAAATTGGTACAACCGGATCTCCTAAAAGTCACTAATCTAATTAATAAATAAATAAATCGTCTGTGGGTGTCAAGTCACAACTTTGACTGGTTTTTCTAGTTAAAACACACCTATGGCCCGGCCTTCCCTACCATGGGTAGTACACTAGTCAAAGCACTTGACTATACTCTCCGTGCCATAATTTCTAGTCATCTTGTACTCCAAAACTTAACCATGGCTAAGGTCATCTATAAATATAACTAAATAATCAAAATATTCATAATTCCATAAAATCCTATTTAAATCAAATAAATAATAAAAAAATAAATTCCAAAAATTCAGGGGTGTTACATTCTAACCCCCTTAAAAGAATTTCGTCCTCAAAATTAAAATAACTCACTAAGGTAAAGGAAAATATGTCTATGGTTCTAAGATGTCTTTAAAGTGTGCTTTGTTCCTATGGTTATTCCTAAGCAAACTTGCACCAAACTAGCTTAAACTAATAACCTACTTATATTATTAAGACAAAATCAAGTTATTACCTTCCGTTGCCTCTTGTGTCGTTGTTCCGTCTTCAATCCTCATGGCAAAGGCCTGTCTTGGTCGTTGTGCTCCTGACTGTTGTCTAGCTTGCACAAACTTCGTCGCCTGGTCGGGAAGCGGTCCACGCGGATACCCTCCCTCAAACATAAGGGTTTGTCTTCCCGGAATAGATGAAGACATAAAATAATAGAGCGTTCAAGGATCGAATACAATTGCGAGATTTCAAAGGTGATTGAATAGTTCAAAAAAAGAAAGTTATTAAGGCAGTTGTGGATGAGATCCTAGCGGGCAAGTATTTGTTAACTATATCTCAATCCACGTAGAATAACCATAAGAAGAGCGAACCAAGTGCACTAGGTTGATCAGACCATAATACACTGATTCTAAATAGATAATATATTAGTGAGCATCCCTGATAAAATATATGTCCTGAACAAGCTCGATAAAGAATAAGCTTGCAAAAATAGGCTATAATAGCAGCATCAGTCAAGATAGTCGAATAATATAAGTACGCGAGAATATGATTTGAAAGAAAGCACAAGTAGTTCAAGTTCATCAAGGTCTAAGACTCGTCCGGTGTTTGTGTCTCTACAGTTTCCCTACTATCATTTTGTCTAAGGGTTTGGTCGTGCAATTGGGGTATGGGCCTCTAAGACTCTAGAGTCTAGGTAAGCTTATCCTTCTACACTGTCTTATATTCAGTGTCATTCAACTATACTTCATTAATTGGGTCATAAGGACATTGGAAGCTACTTGGTGAGGCTTTCTACCCAACTTTCAAGAGTTTGACTAATAGTGTAACTGAATTAATAGAGCATATATACCTAGGATGAGTCATCTCCCTAAATTCTATCGCACGAGAAATATGACTCGCGGTAGGAAAGGAATCAAGCAAGATGCAATTTCAAGGCAATCAAACGAGAGTTCGAAAATGGAATCAAAGAAGGAGATTAAGTATGTGGATGAGTTCCTATGGGTCCTTTCTATCCTATTCGCAGCTCACATCGGTACAGTAACGTAATCGAAGTGATTAACGTAGACCTGCACGGGCCACCATAAAAATATGTAACGCTCCAGTCCCAAAGTACGTATAGGACCAGGATACGGTACATGCCAGCAACACTTTACCAAGGGGCCAAATCTCAAAGTAAGCCTATTAGCAAAATTCTTAAGCTGTAAATCATGATAACAACCCAGCAATACAATACAAGTCACGGGTTACAGCTAATCTCATCCACACAGAAAATAAGACATGCTATATCAAGTCCAATAAAATAATACTAAAGAGAAAGACATGTCCAACATGAAATAGAAATAATAACTTGCGGGTAAGACATCCCGAAACCACAATAAAAAGGAAACAAAGTATCAACTACATGTCCACTGATGAAAAGAAAGAAAATAATGTATCAAGTCTAAAATAGAGAGACATGTCTCAAGAGAAGTCCTCGGCCACCATCTCGTCCTTTTGCGAAGGTACATCACCAGTCTCGATGCCCGAGCCGTGAACCTCCTCTCTGTCTAAGCCTGGAGAGATCACCAGGTTCTCAGGGGACTAGCAAGACACATAATATACATGCCTATTGTACAATAAATAACATACAAGAAAATAGTAAATGGTACAAGGAACAATATGACACTAGAGAATAAGTATAAATTGCATACCGTCAAAGATAGTGCTATCAAGCGTGACTAATAGTAAGGCGGGGTAACCTACCCCGATGGGAGATCACAGTCCTATAGTCAGTAGCTGATGGGAAATCTCTAACTATAGTAAGGCTCATCCGTACTCGATGGGAGTTCACGAACGAGGTGGTCAGGTATAGTCATGTTAATAACAGGCCATAGTCAAATCAACGATCATGACCGGGTCAAGTCAATCAAGTACCGGAAATCAGACTAAAGTCAAGTCCAAGTCAAAGAGGTTAGGAGATCATGGCATGGACAAAATAACACTATCACTAGACATGAACAAGATAAGAAAGTAGAATAAGTAATATGGAAAAGAGTATAAATCTACGTGCACGTAAAACTAGAATAACTATGACATGAAGCAGAAGAAATATAGAATCAAGTAAGATATGAAAAATAGCAATATGGAAAAGCATGTAAGTACTGTAAAGCTTGAAAAGGTGTACTTGCCTGGTGTAGCGCGTAGAACCACAACAACCAACCAATCAACGAGTCACCAAAAATTCAAATCCTGCAAACGACTCCGGATACTGAAACAGACATTGCCAACATTTTCGGAATAAGCAAAATAGCAAGGGTAGCCTACCCATAAGCCCAATTCTGGAAACAGGGGCAAAACGATAATTTCGGGTCAAAACGGTATTCGCCGTTGGGCCCACTTTGCACCAAAAAGTATGTCAGAGTCTATGGTCTCTAAATTCGTAAAACTACATGTCTACAGATTCGTTTTGACGAGACGAACTTAACAATATGTCCAAAGTTGGATTTCGGCGGGCCGTGCACAAATTCCCCGATTGAGTTGGATCGTGGGGCCTACAAAACGGCGATCCGGTCAACTATATCAGATTCGGACCAAAGTTGGCATACAGGACCAAAAAAATAACATGGTCCTGCCGGCACAAATTTCGTCTCGATTTGAAGAATGTGCACAAAGTAATTGACTAGTTTATAAAGAGGCCGATATGATAATTTTCGACGGATACAGGTTGATTCCGGCGTGCACACACGTCCAAATCAACTTCCGTGAAAGCCCACACGTCTGGATATACCATACGCGTCTTTCGATGCAATTGGTATACGACGAAGTGTTTCGGTTTGATGGGATGCACACTGTATCGCAAAATTTTCCTTACAGTTTACTGTTTTAAAAACGATTTTTCCTGATTTTGGAAATCGATTTTCTTTACACATACACGATTAAACTAGAAACTACAAAAATACATTTGAAGGGCTATAAGTGATCTAAAATACTGTTCAAGTTGTTTTTCGAAATTGCTGATGGGTTGATAGGAATCGATCTCCAAAGAGGGCAACTTGGGACTGATTTGAAACTGTTTTCGAAACAGTTTATTGTCGACTTTGCATCAATATCTCGGACAGGTTATTCTTCGATTCTCGAAACTATTTTCTGGGATTCCTAGAGGGTCATGTAGGCTTCCTCTACGAGTTGATAGATCAAAATTTACTCGAAGATAGTGGAAGAGATCGAACCTCAAAAGTCACCAGGTCGTAGCTACTGCTGCTGCGGCTGTGTCCTGCTTGCTGTGGTTGTTTCTTCGCGCGGCTGTGTACAGCAACCTCCGGCGGTCCGGGGACGGGGCATGCGGTGCAAGGGCGGTCGCACAGAGATTGATGAGGGTGTGCAGAGGTCAAAGAGGTTGGAAGGTATCAGAGTGGTTGGGTTTTTGGGAGTCTATGATTCGAATTTATATGCATATATCGATCTCTTGGACATATTTTGATTCAAATTCTCTCAGTGATTTAAACTAGGATTTGGCCTATATTTAGGTCAATCTAAAGAAGATTATATTCTAGATTACAATGCAAAAGATTGCATTTGATTTGGTTTTAAAAATAGGAGAGTTTGATTCAATACCAATCTAAAGCCTCATGTGGATCGAGTAATGTTCGGGGAGATGGTGAACAGGGAGCACTGTTCACCATGGGTTTTCTCTTTCTTTCCCTTTTTTTCTTCTTTCTATTATATATATATATATATATATATATATATATATATATATATATATATATATATATATACACACACACACACACACACACTACAAGAATAAGGGCTTTTCTTGACGATGATTTCCCGTCAAGAAATGGTTATCTTGACGGTTGCAGATCCGTCAACTAGGCCGGAGTCAAAAAAAGTCCCCCCTTTTTTTGACGGTCCCTGACAGGGCTTTTCTTGATGGTTTTTTGCCGTCATTTTATGTAGTTTTCTTGACTATTTTTAGCCGTCAAGATAGCTCTTTTTAGGAACCGTCAACATAGGCAAAAACATTTCTTGACTCCGGCCTAGTTGACGGTCTTTAGCCGTCAATAAAAGCATTTATTTTGACGAACAAAACCCGTCATGAAAAGTACTAATTAACGGCTATATTGTGCAGCATGATATGAATTAAATTTGACGTACGACAACCGTCAAGAGAAGCTATCTAGAGTACCGTCAAGATAGGCATGCCAAAATTCCGTCAAGAATTATATAATATTAATCAACCACACATTATATCAATCCAGAAGCTGCACACATCAAATTACTATAAAACCCAAATTTCATATTAACAAACTGTATTGTTCTTACAACAAAAACTTCCAATACACATCCCATCACATGTATTCTTCACTTGTCCAACCACGACATAATCCAACCATAAAGTACACATCCCACATCTGTTGTTTCCATACAACTTAAACATCCAAACCACAAACAACCATCACTTGTCACAGCCACGAAACATAATCCACCAATACTACAAACTAAAACCAAGAAAGTAGCAAACCATATCGGAGCACATCCCTCCATATCCACAGCATTCTCCTATTCACAGCATGCATCCACCCTTCATTTTTCAGCAAGTTCCTGAGAGAACAAGAACACAAATTATCAACTTACTATTACAGGATTATCAATACAACTCGAGACAATTTGAATCACTTGAGAAGAACTACAAAGCTAGCCATATTGAAACTATAATTCACAAACATGTATAAATCATGTAAAGAATCTGAAAGCTAGCTAAATTGTCAATCATGTAAAGTTTCTCACTATAATTGAAACTATATATAATTCGAAACTACAACAGAAAGATGCGATACTGAAACAACCAAGTATTGGTTCTCCTTTGACCAAACAGCACAGAAACATCTGATCAATGTCACCCATGTTGCACAGGATACTGGTGTCCCTATCGTGTCTGTACCGTACCCGTAACCGTATTCGTGCAACATGTGTGACTACATTGTACCTATTTGAGAATCTACATACATTATACACTAATGTTACAACTTGTGAATACTTAAGCAAAGAAATTTGTCAGATTTCTTTATCATGTCAATCTGAGATGAACCACCCTTAAATTATTATTCATAAATTTCACACAATATCTCAATTCCACAAAACCATTGAGAGTCAAGAGGGAGAAGTTTGCCTTTATAACAATCACTCGAAGAGTTTCAGACTCAAGATCCCATATTTTTGTTGGACACCTCATAACTCTCCAGAAATTTGCCAACATCCAGAGAAGCATATAAGCTTGTTTACAAAATTGATCATTTGACATCAATACTAGTTAATTGTGTATCAGATGACAGAAAGAAAACATCAAATTTGTATACAAAAAAAATTTACCCATAAAATTCTAAAATAAAGACTAAGGAGGTTATAATATTAGTACTACAAGAATTAACGATTAGAGAAACAATTAGCCATTTTTTAGTGGACAAAACAATGATAATGAGGTTAGTATCATGGTTTAAAATATTGGCCGATACCTATCCGATACGACCGATACCGATACGGTTTGACATGTTTTGATCTGATACCGGCCGATACTGATACGGTTTGGCATGTCCCGATCTAATGAGGTTAGTATCATGGTTTAAAGAGGTTATAATATTAGTACTACCGATATCGCCGATACCAATACTCATAAGAATAGTCCGATACCGAGTCTGATTCCGATATCATGAAATATAATTTCCAGATCATTGCAATTTAGAAATACAGCTTAAACTCGTTAAACTATCGACTCATTAAACAAAATAGCTAGTAGGCAAACAAATAGAAATATAGTGCCATTATAAAACTCCATAATGAAAACATTTCTTCAAAATTGTTAAACTATAGATTCACAGTAGATAGTCTAAATTTACCTGCGAAGATTTGTTAGTTAAGGAACTGCGAAACATGTTCCATCCATTCTGTACGAACTTCATTAATTTCTTCAAAATTGTAGTCTTCCTTTTGATTGTACTGTTTGTAAATAGGAAGAAAAATTGAAACTGTTACTGTCATGATATATATATATATATATATATATATATATATATATATATATATATATATATATATTCTAAATATACATGTCGATTTAGAAAAACATCACCTTTGGATTAAGTAAGGTTCGATCAGATGTGATCTCCTTTATAAATCTTATCACATAGTACCCACATTCCACAGAGCCGACTTGTTGTGGCGCCTAATCATAGAAAATTAAGCAAAGTCCTTGCAAACTTGTATTTATTTTTCATTTACATTTACATGAGAGAAATATATTGTACCTTAATTGTTATCCAGTTCAATTTAATCTTTTTGAATTGCTTTTCCATTTGAGCATGAAACATCTGAAGTCCACTATAAGCAAATTAAAGTAGATAATATTAATAGTCATTACTGAATCATCTAATTAGTACATTAACTGTAGTTGTGAAATTTCTAAAATATGGTACAAATATTGATTCATACCTTATTACAATGTACTGAAGATCGTCTTGGACGTAACTCCTCAAAGAGTCCAAATAATATGCTTTCATTAGTGATAGGTCAATGACAACCAAAACCCAATAAAAAATGTAACACCATATACACCCAGGTATATACAAGTTATCGAGTTAGTGAGAAATTGTAGAAGAACAATAAGTAAGAAAATGTATTACCTAGGGTTATATGCCAAGAAAACAAGTCGACTTCCTTTTCGAGATATCAAATTGTTACAAATATGTCGTGCCCTTGCATCCCGCGTTCTAAGAACGTCTTTCAAACCAGACGAGGAGACTATTCTCGGATTAATGAAGCAAACATCCTCGACAAGGTTTACCTCCTTCAAACGAATGTACAACAACCTATATATGTAGTTTGCAGATTATTTAGATCAACTTATTAATGTAATAACAAAAATTTGAAAAGCAAAGTATTCAATTACCTTATGTATATTTGGACGCAATTAGATGATAGGGCACGCATTTTAATGAAATTTTCGAAATCCTCCTCGAACAGAATTGCAACGGTTGCGGTATTAAATAATTCGCCAGGAAGTGGTACCGAAATTACAGTTTTTTCAACGATCAAGCGTTGTACCAGTTTAGCAAAGCAGTCCATTCCGGGAGGATTTTTGAATGACCTTAGAATTCTAGTGGAAGTCCTTGTTGGAGTTTTAACTTTAGTTGGCGTGTTCCTTTGCTCATTGGGAGCTTCCTTGTCCACCTTGGATACCTAAAATACAACACATTTTCAGAGTAAAAATGTAGAAGACTTAAATAATATGATATTTATACAAGAGACTTCTAAATAAATATTGACTACCTCTCTAATTAGAGTACCATGAAGAACTAAATCGGTTGGCCAAAGTATGTGATATCCAATAGCATCTTTAATCTTAGTTACAGGGATATCTTCAGGTAGAATAGGAAGCAACGCATCCTCGTCCAATACCAATTCGATGGACACAATAACATTGGGGGGCTTGTATTCCATAATGGTTCCTTTGGCAACAATATTGTCGATGGAACCCACAACCAATTGGTAAGCTTCTACCTTTTTAAAAGAAAGCATATAGAAAATTGTATGTCCCTTTATTACTTCCATTTTACTAGGATTTCAAGAATAAAGAAACTGGCATGTAGTACCTTTTTAAAAGACAGCGGTCTACCTGGTCCTCAGAATATGTACCATCTTTCTTCTGTTTTTTTTAGAAAAAGTCATTATATAAAACTGACAATACTGACTTAAAATTCAAAATGAGATATATAAAACTCAAATACTGACTTCAAATTCAAAATGAGATCACTTACAAATTATTCTCTTAAACCGGCATAGCCTTTTCGGCTTAGCCTATTGTTATATACATGCTTCATTCTCTGGCTTTGTTGTATTTTGCGCCGGGACTGAAATGATAATGTAATTTGCATACAGTAAGTAAGAATTTCTGAAGTTGCAAAGTTAAAACATAATTAACACTACGATACCTGAAAGTCGTTAGAAAGACGAGTTGCCACAAACTTGGACCATTCACTTTGATTGATAAAATCATAGTTTGGAGGGGGATTTCGAAGAACTGCAAGTTTGTCCATATTTGCAAGAACACAAGTTGTCAATGTATGTCGGAATGATTTTGATGCAACACCCATTGTTTGCATTAAATTTTTTTAGCTCTTGGATCAAGGAGAAAAGATTGCTGCATATGAGATTACTACAGTTTAGAACCATAAATAGTAATAAATAAACTCAAAATAATTTTTCTACATAAATAAAAGTTACCTCCACTGACGACCATGTATTGTCTTTAATATTTTGAGGGACTTTTCGCCAATCATCATAAGTAATGGGTATCATAGAACGTGCAATGACCCCAATCAAGCTAACACATTCTGCACCAGCCTCCCCAATCGGTTGTCCGGCCTCATTGAATGTGACAATTTTTTTTATTCCGTCACTTCTTCGCTTGATAGTTTTCTCCATTTTTGTAGGACCTCTTGTTGTTTTTTGTTTTTTTACTTCCTCCACTTGGCGAGGGTTCATCTCTATAACCTGTGACAAAGACAAGCATGTGACAAAAAGCTAACTTGATTAGGAGGATAATGCCTAAGTGGCTCTCTGATTGGCGTCGCCACTGGATCTTACAAAAACAAACACATAATATGATGTCTGTGTTTGTGTGTCTTCCTCCAAATTTTAATTCACAACTGAACCTGTTTCAAATCTAGTTAAAAACCAAACATCCATTTCCCATATATTGTGTCAGAATCCCATATATATGTCTCAGGAACAACACTTACCAGAAAAAAAATGAGGCATACCTCTTTTGATAGACAACACTTACCAAATAATATATCACCTCTTTTGATGACCTCTTTTTTTATTTTTGGAAGGTGTCATATTAGGCATGCTTGATGTCTGCAAGGTGGCCGAAAAAGGCTATGAAATAATATGCAAACATGTTGGATCAAACTATATATGTCAAAGAAATAAGTAGAGAAGATTTTACAATATATGTCTAACAAAGTAAGTGGATAGTATCAGTAAAAATAGGCTGAAGTAATCGTATGAGTTCAAAAAACAAAATTCATTAATGTCACTTATGATAAGAAACTTGTGTCCAACATTTACTTATCAACCCAATCCCCTTCACAACCTACTCTTTTATAACACATATTATCATCATCCCCAGTATTAAATAATATATCAATATTCATTGATGCATTAGCAAAGGGATGATGTTCCATTGTATTGTCCAGGTCTTCATCATCTTCTTTGTGCATATAGTCTTTTTGACCCATGGACAAAACAACAGACCATTGAGGATCAAGTTGGTCTTTTGCATAAAATACTTGCTTGGCCTGTGAAGCTAAAACAAAAGAATCTGATTTGAACCCAACTCGATTAAGGTCCACCAATGTGAAACCAAGTTCATCAACCTTAACACCCTTACTATCGACCCAGTCGCACTTAAATACTGGAATTTTAAAAGTGTGATAATCAAGCTCCCATATTTCTGTGATAACCCCGTAGAAACACATGTCCCCTATTATAGGATTCTTATCTTTCGAACTTGCAATCTGCATTGTCGTAGCTACAAGACTAACTCCACTATTTTGGGTAACTCGAGCGTTGTCACGACCCTTCGTGTGACAGCGACAACCATTAATAACGTAGCCAGAACACTTAAGCACATGGTGGCTAGGCCCTTGTGCTATCCACTTTACAGTTTGTGAAATGTCTTCTCTTTTATTAAATTGACCGCCAACCTGCAAAGTTTCATATTTATTAAAAGCAAACTTAACATCTAAATAAGTTAGAATATAACTACAATAATATTGCTACAACTTCTACCTTCTCCTGTAACCATTGGAGAAATGTTTGATTGTGTTTGTCGTACAACCACTTTTTATTTTTAGATTTAAGGGGATGTTGTGATTGTAACCACTCCATATGCTCACTGTCAGGACATCATAACAAACTTAATCATACAATTTTCTAATAATTTTTATACAATGAATAAATTGAAAATTTATGATAAAGATGCTTACTCAATATAAGGTTGAATTTATCTGTATTCTCCAAAACATATAAATGGGCTTGTTGCCATTCTTCACGATCAACTGCAACAATGTGACCTCCAGACAAAGGTTGGCCATCTTTAACGTTGCCCTTCCTTTCAAGTGGATTTCCTACTGCTTCAACATATGATAGATACTCGCTACAAAATTCTATTACTTCTTCTGCAATATAACATTCTGTAATGCATCCTTCGGGACGGTTATGATTGCGCACATAACCCTTCAAGGGTTTCATGCACCTTTCAAATGGATACATCCATGTCAGAAAAACAGGTCCACATATCCTGACTTGGACAACAAGATGAAGAGTTAAATGGACCATAATGTCAAAGAAAGACGATGGAAAATACTTTTCCAACATGCATAATGTGACCACAAGATCATTTTGAATATCATTTAGCTTATTCACATCCACCATTTTCTTGCAAATTGTATTGAAGAAGAAGCAAAATCGAGTAATAGCAACTCTAACCGGCTTAGGCAAAATTAAACGGATTGCCACGGGTAGTAGTTGTTGCATTAGTGCATGACAATCATGGGATTTCAGACCATAAAGTTTCAAATCTTACATTGAGACAAGATTTCTGATAGTAGAAGAGTAACCTTCAGGAACCTTTATGTCTACCAATGTTTGACAAAATATCTTCTTCTCATCCTTCGTCAATATATAACAAGCACGCGGCAAATATGTTCGTTTCTTTTCAAAATCAGGTTTTAATTCAGTCCTTAGACCCTCGTCCACAAGATCAAGACGAGCATTGACTCTATCCTTTGTCTTTCCAGAAATGTTAAGCAATGTACCATATATGCTCTCACAAATATTTTTTTCGATGTGCATAACATCGAGTGTGTGGCGGATATGCAAGTGTTCCCAATAGTCAAGTGTAAAGAAGATTGACTTCTTCTTCATCCATCTTCTTTCACCTAACTGTAATGCTTTGCACTTTGCATGTTTCTTTCCCCATGAGTTCGAAATTTCACCAACCTTGTCTAATATATCCTTTCCCCTCAATGGTGTTGGAGGATCGCCAAATTCCTGCTTACCATCGAAAACATTCTTTTGAGTACGATACGGATGATGTCGTGGGAGAAACCTCCTTGTACCAGTATACACATTTTTACCACTATGTTTCAGCCTAGGCGCATAAGTATCTTTTTCGCATATGGGGCAAGCATAATACCCCTTAGTAGTGCAACCAGACAGATTTCCATATGCAGAAAAATCGTTGATAGTCCACAATAATACGGCCTTTAAAGTAAAGAACTCTCTTTTTTGTGCATCATAAGCATCAACTCCCTCTTCTCATAAAAGTTTCAAGTCCTCAACTAATGGTGCTAAATAAACATCAATATCATTGCCCGGCTGGTTTGGACCTGAAATCAATAGCGACAATATCATGAATTTTCTTTTCATGCACAACTACGGCGGTAGATTATAGGTAACCAATATAACTAGCCAACAACTATACCTACTACAAAAGGAGCTATGTGGATTTATGCCATCAGCTGAAAGAGCTAATCGAAGGTTTCTAGGATCTTTCGTAAAATTTGGCCACTTGTGGTCAACTAGCTTCCATGATGCGGAGTCTGCAGGATGGCGAAGTTTGCCGTCAACTACTCTTTCATAAGCATGCCAAGTTAAGTCCTTTGCTGTCTTTGAGGATTAAAACATTCGTTTAAACCAGGGAATGGGAGGAAAATACCATAATAGTTTGGCAGGAACTTTTTTACTAAAAACTTGGTGAGGATCATCAGTTGCCTTCTTCCATCTTGATGTTCCACAAGTGGGACAATATGATAAATCACTATATTCCTTTCTATAAAGTATGCAATCATTGGGACATGCATGTATCTTCTCATATTCCAAACCCAGAGCTTTCATCATCTTCTTAGCCTCGTACATTGATGAAGGTATTTCATTTTGTGTTGGAAACATATCATGAAGAGTTTTCAACAACTCTGAAAAGCTACTGTCAGACCACCCAAATCTTTCTTTAATGTTATACAATCTCATCAATCCTGATAGTTTTGTATGCTTTGAACAACCAGGATACAGAGGCTTTTCAGCATCTTCGAGTAGAGAAATAAATGACTTACGGTCACCAGAAATATGTTCATATACAGCATTAACCATTTCCACAGCATCTACAACATCATCAAAGGAGTCGTCTTCATAGCCGTGTGTTTCTTCAGCATATGCTGTAAAGCTTGACGATCCTATCTTCTCGTGTTTCTCACCATGCAAAACCCATACTATATGACTTCGATCTATACCCCTCCAAAAACAAATGTTTTTTTACGACCCCTAACGTTTGAAATGTCAGGTTTCCATATTTTTCACATGGGCATCTAATAGAATTAGGATTACTTGAATGGAGTTTTGCAAACTCAAGGAACTCTTCTACTCCTTCCTCATATTCCCAACACATTCTATCCTTTGACATCCACGATTTATCCATTTTTGGTTGGATTAGAATAGAAGTGCCTACACAGGTTAATATAACATGTTAGCCATAATTTAGACATGTAACTCTACTTAGCAAGATACAAATGCAATATAATATTGTAATAGTCTGTATACCTGAGCTTCAACTTTAGACGACCTTAGTCCACTCCTTAAGGTCTTACCTTCATCCTTTCCTGCAACCAAAATGTGGCAGAGCTATTTTTTAAGCTACAACATTATTTTTTAAGAAGGGGAATGCAACTATACAATTCAAGACTCAGAAAAAACCATCTAAGAATGTGCAATACAAATTCAAAGTGTATCTAAAACTAGTAGAAGACAATGCTTGCAAGTATTTAAACCCTTCACATTGAAGAACCATTCATTATAAATAAAGAAACGAACAATTCTCAGGTACATATGCCTAGAAATTAAGGAATTAATTACCCTTCACCTATTTGTGCAACATTGAAGTAGGAAGAAACTAAGAGTTTATGCATTTCAAATAAAAAATTGAGATTCATCTAGAAAT
The DNA here is from genome assembly GCA_029216955.1 of Iris pallida. Classification (NCBI taxonomy): domain Eukaryota; kingdom Viridiplantae; phylum Streptophyta; class Magnoliopsida; order Asparagales; family Iridaceae; genus Iris; species Iris pallida. Next base: position 8,382,022 of record JANAVB010044619.1, read on the forward strand.
TAAGGACCAACGATACACTAAAAATTGAGATACATCTAAAAATTAAAATACATCCAAAATCAGTATATACTGATACACCTACTGATACGTACCCAAAACCCTTACACATTCATAGAACAAAAACCAACTATTAGGAAGATGGCAATTTCACAAAATCCTTACACATACACCTACAGGAAGATGGAAATTTCACAAAACCCTTACACATTCATAAAACAAACACCAACTATAAGGCCCGAAAAAAAAACTTTTGCATAAAAAAGAGGAGAATATGGCAATTTTACTAAACTTACAGGAACAAAATAATCTCCATCGAATTAAATTCTGCAAATAAACAATAAACCTTACAAATTTTGAAGTTCAAAAGTACTTGAACTCCCCTAAGTGAACCCTAGCCATCCATCCAACAAAAAAACTAACAAACCTATTTAAGTTCTTACATTGAAGACATATATCATAGCATCCATAAACCTTACAAATTTCTCGAGTGTTTGTGTCGAGTCCGATACGTGTTTGTGACATTTACAATATCAATACCATCCAAAAGACCATTAGCATGCAAAAAAAAGAACTCATCTTGGCTAGAAATGAAACAAGCCTACTCCATTACTTATTCAACTACAAAAACC